>JADRCO010000851.1:0-25512 GCA_021464525.1 Rhizophagus sp. LPA8_4_AMF
GTCACGTGACTCCGACGCAAATGGGATTAAATGGGATGGGATTTGGGATTTGGGATGGGATTTGGGATGGGATGGGATATGGGATTCTCCCAATCCCATTAATATGGGCGGCAAGTATATATCCAGGCAAACATCTGTATTCTGTAAAAAAAGATAATATTTACGTAACAATTAATTTCTGACTAATTTTCTTTTAGAATCAGCTAATAGATCAAGGAGAAAAGTTAAAATGATACCTTAAAAGGGAATATGAATAACATTTTATTGTATTATCTGATGGTACAACAGCGCATAATCCATGTTATAAGCACATGTTACTCTTAATTAAAATTGAAAAAAAGTATCTCCAAACAATATACATGAAGAAATTTGTGAATCACAGGATCAAATTATCTATTATTTGAGCCATTAAAAACATGTAAAATATTTCTAGTCGCAAATTATTAGTTTTGAGTAAAAAAGCAGCTATTAGTTAATTATATAAAAACTTACCTAAAAGCGCGAGAAAACCAAAAAATGCAGTTTTTAGAAAAAAAGGCAGGCTTTACATTCAGTTCTTATATCTACACGAAAATCTGGAAGTATTCAATTGGATATGAATCAGGCATATGATCTCTGTACACGGTTAATATATATCAAGTTGGATCACTTGGATGTATTACTTTTCTTTCTGATAATGGATCGCATTTCATAATGCAGATCTGATACTAAAAAAAACATGGTTTTTACCATTGATTCTCACCTGTATTGATTTTTCAAATCGATATAAACGAAGTTATGGATATAGAAAATGCTAGTGAGTCTGGGATCCATTCATTAATCTGATTTTGTAAATTCGCTTATCTGTAACGGATCCGTGAATTCTTTTGGCACAATTGCGTTAATTGTTTACTGGTTGACATATTACAATCTACCCTCGATATGATGAATTTGGTGTCTAGGCTAGGCTTTCGTAATGGTAAGTGATAACACTATAACGAAATATTCGGTATATTATAACTGATTCGGTATATACAATTATAACGAATTTCATTATATTATACTGCATATTCGTTAAAATTAAATTTTTATTTTAAGAGATAATTAACATTTGATTATATAAATAAATTACACGATTTTTTGAAATTTTATTATTTTATTTATATAGACATAACGAAAATCAAGCCTCTTAATTGCATTAATAATTTTACTCCATTGTAGAATATAATTATCAAGATTAGTCTGTCTTGCAGAAATAAAACGTTGTTTCCAAGCTTCTTTTTTTTAGCTTTTTATCAAAAGTATTTCTGTTGCTCTAAATATAAAAAAAAACACTTTATATAAAATTAAATGGCTTCATTATGAGTAATGGCTGGTAAAGGAACCTCTTCTGTCTTCTTCTTGATTATTATTGGGAAGAACTGCTTTCAAACTGATTTCTTCATCAGATATCATTCCCGTTGTAATTTCATCCTTATTGAATAAATTCGTCAGCAGTAAAAGAATTTTCAAGATCAAGCTTATCAATCAACATTTGAATCTCTTCCAAGTTCCTTCATATGTGTAAGATAAACTTGAGTATCAGCACAGTCATCATCATGTCATGATTATCAGTTATCGTCTCTATTATATCTGCTTTTAGCCAACAATTTTCGATGGTAGTTTTTGTAAAACTTGCAACATATTTGATACACTTTTTAATATTAATTTCAACGGGTTTAGTGCCATATTCATTAAAATTATTATTCATTAAAATTATCATATGCTTTAAGCCTAAATTAAACAATTTAGTTTTAACATCTACATCAAAGATACTAAAAAAAAAGAAAATAGTTAGCATTTAATTTAAAAAAAACGATCACTTTGCCGCTTCTCCATGCATATTGTATTGCTTAAGGTTATGCGCTTTTTTAGATTGTCAACCAATCCATTTGACCCTTTAAATTTATCTTCTTTACACAAATAAGCGAGCTCTAAGGACCTACTTAAGAGAATATCATTATTGATGATAAAACCAGCTTGAAGTGCACTTTTCATCCAAAGTGTTAAATCATCTTCATGATAGAAAAAGTAACCCTTTTTCGCGTCGCAAGGCAGCTTGATGTGAATCAAGATCATAATTATTACTAGTTCTTCTGTTTTAAGGAAGGAGTAGAAATTTATTTTCAAACAAATTTCTTTCTTTTGTGCTGCTGTAAGAGATTTACGTTTCCTAGGGACTTCATTTAGTTGTTTATTACCGGGTTTTACATGTTTGACTTTCGGTATTTTTAAAAGCCAGCTGAAGCAAATAAAAAAAATATAAAATAAAAACTTTTATGATGTGTGGCTACTACATTGAAAGTGTTTCACTTAATTTCGCAAAAATTCTTCGGTATATTCATAAAAATTCAAAAAAAAATTCGGTATAAAAAAAAAATTCTTTGGTATATTCGTAAAAAAAGTCAGGAAATTCATTATAAAAAAAATCCGTTATAAAATGGTCATTTTATATATGCATGTTCGCACACCTTACTTCGTTAAACGTTGCACGGAATTTAATAAGTAAAGTTCGGTTTAACGAGGTTTTTTTCATACGTCAAAATCCGTACCACGCTGGGGGTTATTCTCTTATTCATTATATCAAAATTTGCTATAAAAAGGGTAGACTGTATTGCTTTATTTAATGAAACAAATGTTGCCGAAAACAGCAACTAATACATTATTACATAGTAAATTCTGTTCTATTAAGTGAAAACTTTATTAAAGTACTCAAGATCAAAGGCGGTCGAGGGTGTCTCTCTGTCTCTTTTGGTAATCCGATTAATCCTTGTGACTGAGACGACGACGTGTGGGACACCCATCTGGTTCGTTGCCCTTTAGTAAACAAAAAGGAAGATTAAATTGATACTAAATAATCTGAAAACAGAGAGATTAGTCTTCATTCATACCATGGTATGTTTACACGTATTTGATCGATCCACGCTCCAATGGCGGTGCCATTTGGAAACGTAAATACTGTGTCGTTATGATTTGTCGCGCCGTTTGCTGTAAGATTTGCGATAATTGCAGCCCTGTCTTGATTTGCAACACCATTTCGAAGACCTGGTGCAGTCGCAACATCATTAAACCCTGCCAAATTCCATTCAAATACGAGGGCCGGCATGTCTTTGTCTCTTTTCAAAGCTCGGAGGACCAAAATGGCCGTGTCGTGATTATTAAGGAAAGGAGGGAGGTTTTCAGGTGCTAAAAAAAAAAGAATATTGATCAATATATATGGACATAAGCAATTTAACTGCTAAATTTTACATACTTGTGCCGCTTTTTTTTGCTAACTTTATAATCTTGTTTCTTTGAACTGTATATAATAATAGTTATTGAAAAGCTCAAAATTTTACTGAGTTGATAAAAATCATACCTCTATCGTGAATATATCTGAATGGGTTTGACATACTTGCGGAAATGCAGGAAAGATAATTAAAGTATTTAAAGATTTAAACAAAATATTTTTATCAATATTTAAATGTTATTTTATCAAAATATTTTTATCAATATTTAAATGTTATTTTATCAAAGTATTTTTATCAATATTATTTTATTAAATTGATGGTGATTTCCGCCCGTAGAAAATTATTTATTATGCGGCTTATTGTGCGACATAGAGTTTATTATCGCACGGCCCTATAGGATCATACTACCGATATTGTACAATATTGATATCAATAGTTTATTTGCGTATAGATATTGTACAGTGGTATTTTATATTAGTTAACGTCACTTCGTGAAGTTAACAACCAATAAGTACAATATCCATAAATTATTATTATACGGCCATCATGTACATGTACCAATTTAGTATATCATGCTTAATATAATGATTGAATTGCGTATAAAATTATACACTAAAAAATCTGAATCTAATACTATTTAATATAAAGCTTATGAAAGTATAAAAAAAAGTTTAATTAATATGATGGTCACGGATAATAATATTGCTTAATAATGATATGATGTGGCACTAAGTGCCTTATTAAGCACGCACATACAATTATTACACAACAGATAATGTGGTTACAATCTCGTAATAGCGAGCACATATAAAACTTTGAGATCGTGAGAAGATTAAGATAAAAAATGTTGAATATATATTACTTCCTATAAAACCATAATTTAACCAAGTAATAAAATTGAAAGCCATTATGCGGCCTTAAATGATTGCTCTTTTAATGATTTAATCCTAATCGTCGAATTTCCTGTAGCAAAAATATCTAAAAAAAAATTATGAAAGATTCGATTCCTAGATCCATTTACCTTCATGCGAAAATATAAATGTAAAATTTAATTTTTAATAAAATAGTTTCAACCTTTGCAAACCTTTTTGGAAAGTTAAAAAAAAAAAATCAACTGTTAAAATAGATATGTAAGAAGAGCCTTTTTTTTGATTTCATCATCATCTTCCGATACTTCTTTCTATTAACTTTTTTTTTTCAATTATTCTTGTTGATTTTGGTGCTATAAATTATAAATAAAGTTTGTTTTGTTAAAGCCGGTAGAAGATTATTTATAGTCAAAAAAGAATATATTAATTATAAATTATAGTAGTTTAACTTGATGATAATGGAACAAGAAAATTCTACCAATAAACCTATAACAACCTTATAATCCTTTTGAAGTATAAGAAAGTTTTTACTACGAATAATTATCAAGACGCGGTTTAGATGAGCTTTATAAAATTATTCTGACACATTAATTAAAACAATAACACAATAACTTCATATTAATCTCCAATTTCCAATTTTATTCGAGATTTTTGAACGATGCAACATATTAAAGTAGTAAAAGTACCAGTTACATTTTTGATATTAAAGGTTGTGGCGTAAGAAATTATGAGAACATTTCTTCAAATCATAACCAAGAATTTTGATTACCAGAATCTCCAATAGTAAAATTAGGCGAAACTTTCAAATAATTCATTCTCAAATAGTCACGTCAGTCACCATCCATTAAGTATGGACAAATTTAATATTACTCCTTTTCCGCTTGTACTGAGGCCAAACGCAAAAATTATGCAATTTATTTTATTGTTTACCCACATTGTGTTTTATCATATGCTACATGAAAGATGTTGTAGACGTGCAAAATGTATTATAGTATAACAAGAGACAGATTAAATTTCTTTACTAAGCAATAACGAGTTAGCAATAAATGTTAATTATTCAATTTATACAAATAAATGGATAAAAAACGGATTAAAACTTATTGTATTTCATAATAATCTAAAGATATACAGGCTTAAAGAAACGGTGCAGAAATACTTTCTTACTATAACTCTTTAAGCTTTTTTTTTTTGGTAACTCCTCTAAATCTTTCTCCAGTTGTTTTTCCCCGCCCTTTCAGTTGTGATTTTTCTCTCCTATTTTAAAATATATTTTTTAAGTTAAAAAAAGGAAACTCAAAATCTCATTGTATTTATATGTTATTGAGGTGATCGATTTCACATGATCATTAAATTGAAACTTCAAGTGTACAAACACGCTTAATAAAATTTTATGAGGATATAAAATAACGTAATTTTTATAAATTAGATGATTGTTATGAAAAACTTGAAACAATATCAGATCCAAAGATCATCTCAATGTTAATATTCCAGGAGGAGAAAGTGATTTCATTCAAAAGAAGTAAGAAGAAAAAAAAATAATTTCACTCAACAATAACGATTATACCAAATTTCTTTGCTTTTATCTTAGATATGATACATACTGTATACAAAAAATTATATTTTCACTCATATCTTACATTAAATGTAAATTATAAAAAAAAAAAAAAATTTGCAATTCACCGCTTTTATAATCATTAGATGTTGATATTATTAAATTTTATAAGAAATAGGAATAACTTGCATCAATGAGTAGGCGAATGTATCAAGGAAGGAATCACTCAAGCTCTAACCATAAAACGAGAGTTCCTATTCCTACCTGCTCACTACTCCGCATTGTTATCTAAGTTTTTGTTGATTTTAATATCTGCCCATAAACCAATAGACTTTCCATCACTTTTTTCAGCTTTAATTTGATCTATACAAATCTACATAATACATAAAATCAGATTCACATGAAATCCACGTTGGGTTCAAAATTTTCCTTGAATTGGTCCAGATAGTCAAGCTGATATCTTTGAAGGTTATTGCTGCAAGAAATGCATCGACTATTTTTATTTCACTTCGTGCTAAATGTAAATTTAGAAAATAATTCTATTTTAATTTCAAACAAATAGTAAGTTTAAGGAATATGTTCTTTAGTTTATCAAACAAAAATCAAATTAAAGTTAGAAAATAAATTAGATCTAAAAAATAAATGACCTGAAGCATATTCCTGCTTCTTTTTCTTTCTTTTCACGAATATAATTTTTTTTCCTTACAAGGAAATTAAATATGTTTGATCAGACCATTTAACCAAATTTGGATTTAATTTTAAGGAATTCCTTTGATTTTATTCGTATAATCGTATAAATGTATTCTCCAATTAAACATGCCGGCAATTAGGGATTTATGAATTCCTAGTAAATCCTTGCTAAATTTGGTTATCTTGAAACATTGATCATCATCACTTGAAATTGTATATAACAGAATGCCAAGTACCCGAAATATCTAAAAAATAAGAACAGAAATTACCATATCACCATGAAAAATCTCTTCTCTACCTTTATCATTGGTATAATCGCGAGCCTAGTGCTTTAGTTTAGCTTGGATGCCGGTCATCGGAGGTAAGCATTTCCTAAAATTAATCAAATTTGTGAATATTTTTTTTTTTCAAACCATTCATCTTAAAAAATTCTTTTCATTACATAGCTTGTTCAATAGGTGATGGAAAACGTGATTGTCATTCAGGCTTCTCTTGTAGCTCTAATAACGATTACATATTCAAGAATTGTGAAAAATTCGTCTGCGTGCGCAATTTGGCTAATGGATGTAAAGTTGGAGGCCAGAAGAAAAATTGTAACCTCGGTGATCCCTGTGTGACTAATGATGACTGCAAAACACCTGGCTGTGCAGCTAACGACAACGGAGATGCTTTTTGTGTTTGACCATAGATTACTGAATGTATATTAATAAAATGTCGTAAATTCTTTATAATGTTGTATCATAATAAAGAAATTTGCGCAGATTAAAGTGTAATTGATCAACTTGACCATTTTTTTTTAAAAAAATATGTATTTTAAATTTAGTGCATCTCTCAAAAAGAGAACATTTGTATTTGATTTATACCTGCCTAAAATACTATCTATCATAGAAAATCACACTTTCATATAATATCACTTCGGTCCTAAATTATTACAAAAAAAGATACACTATTATGTAGTCTACCGCTGTATTTTCTGATTTTATATGCGAAAAATAAGTGAAAAAATATAATTGTATAAGAGAGCATCCCGTGATTTTTTGTAAAATTTAATAAATAAAAATGTAATTAATTATCTTGTGTTTCACTTCTTCAATTGATATTAGATTCTTATGGATAAATAATAATATTCATTTTCTTAACATTTTTAAAAATATTACAAATATTATATCACGCGTTATGCACATCTTCTGGTATCTTATGTATGTTATACGTAAATTTTTCTTAATAAAGCACGCGGCGTCACTCAAGAGTAAATTTAAAACTGGATATAAATTGGTGCGCGAATTTATCAATAAGGTTCTTTATTGAAATACTTTTACAGAAAGGCGTAAAATAATATTTAATTAATTAACTATAAATAATACATTACATACTATTACAAAATAAACTAAATATAGTATATTCACAAAGTAAATATAAGAAAATTTGTGACAATATAACAATATAATCAAAGAATAGTAAAATAAAAAAGTTCTAGATCACACATTCGCAGTCTAAAGTGCAAGTGGGCCTTTAATGCAGCAAGAACCGTTAATACTGCAAATTTCAGCGTCGGAAGGGCATGGAATGTTGCATTTGTTATTATGTAAGCATAGAGCAGCATACGGACATATCAGGATATGCTTCAAAATCGTTTGGACATTGAAGCTGTCTGGACACTAAAATTGGTTTTCCGGTTTTCGTTACTCGAGAATATTTGATTCTCTTTTAAAATTAGTTAGTGTAGCGGAAGTGAAAGCACTGAAAGCTACTATTGCAAGAAAAAGTATTAAGAAAAGTCGCCTTGTTCTTTCAAAAAGAAGATTATTGAATGAAATCCTTCGAAACCACCGATTAAGATGGTTGAAAATAGTTTTATTTTTCATTTTTCGCGTCTCTCATTTTTATTTTGATCACAAACCCAATCGTCAAGAAAACATGAATCAATTTCCAATAGGAACAACACGGGAATCAAGTTACCCAATCACAATTATTCGTCAATATGATTATCTGAATCTCAATTTTGTCATACGATCTGATTTTTATATAAAAAGAAGTTTCTTTTGACAACTGTAATGATAATAATACTCCCGCTATTATCAGGCAAATATATAACCTTTTATAATTCGGCAGTATTATTACATATTATTTTACCATCCATACATACTTTTCTCAATAAACTTAATCAACCCAAACAGATTATTAACAACAATGCGACTATTTCAGATAGTATTATCATGTATGCTTTTGTTGCAACTACTTTATTATTCATTCATATTTTATTGAATAAATTCAATCAAATAACTAAAAAAATCTATTTCAACAATATTTGATTATGATTGAATGGATCCTCATTTGTTTTCAATGAAAATTTTACATCAAGGATAATTTTATATTTTGGGCTACTCATTCTAATAGTAAATTCTTTCAGAAATATCTTTGACTCATATTTCTATGTTTTATTCTTTCGAATATAATCTCAAGTTTCATTTCATCCTTTAATAGTTGATTTTTTACAATGACAATTGGTATTTTGAATTTTATCTTTCGATGATTATAATAGTTTATCATTTAATACTGTACCTAACCAGAAAGGCTTATCTTATATACAATTATTGATCCATTAAGAAATATAAAAATAGTATCATTTCTTTTAATTTGAAATTTCGGGATTTTATGTATTTTATGTATTATTGTTATCAGAAATGTTAGGAATAAGTCAAAATTTTGACATATCTTGATATGTATTAATAAACCTCATAATAATTTTTTGTACTCTACTAATGCATGGTATCTTACATAAATATTGGAAGTAATGATCGGTTTGGAACTTCTCCCGATCTTTAAAAGAACTTGCCAGCATATAGGATAATCTAGAAAGGGTTGGTGAATTATCTTGTTAGAAAATGTTTCCAATTCTTATAAAAAAATTACAAGGATGAAATCAAAAAGTTATAAGCTGAGTTAAATCAACTTATAAGTCGTATTAAATTCACTTATTCGATTCAAAGATCTATGAAATTACAAGTTCAGGAAGTTAGGCATAGAGAATACTCCAAAATTAATTTGCATTTATTACTATAAGAATTATACTTATTTTTGATTCAAATCTTGTTTGATCTTTGGTACAAGAAAAAATGATTTTTTTGTTAACTATATCAATTTTTCTTGTGTAAACGAAATTTTTAAGCACATTTATGGAGAGATTTTACAGTGCTTGTTTACAGGAATATTCTAGAAACTTCATGTAGATCTCCACATAGAAAAAAACGAGAACATTCCGGATAAAACAGATCATATCTTTATTTCTGACATTTCTGACATTTCTGTGCGAAGTGGTTTTAATTCTTCATACTTGCCTTTATTCAACTTACCTTTATTCAAAATGAGTAACTGGAAGAATGTAAATAATTGGTAAGAATCCATATTTGTTCCCTTGAATTTGTAAAGTAAAAAAAAATGCAGTATTAATTTGTTTTGTTCTTATTTTAGGCATTGGTAAGTATTCAAACAGAATATATACGCAAAAAGTGTAAATTCAATTGTTGAAATAAAAGAACAGAACTATAGTGACCCTTTGATTCCATCCATAGGACCAGCAAAAATTGCTTGAACTGGGCTAAAGAATATTTAAAAGAACAATCGGTCAACCTTACAGCTGAAGATAACGGAATCAGTGTTCAAATTAATGATTTGACAGAATGCTCGGGTGATGCCGAATTAAATCAAAGAAAAGGAAAATTGATACCTATTATTGATTTAAATCTAGAACTAACTTGGTCGGGTAAATAAATTTCTTTTGACTTTTAAATTAAATAAATTTTACCTAATGCTCAGTTATAATTTCATAGGCAATACTCTGGATGATAGCGAGGCTAAGGGTACAATTAAGATCCCTGAACTAGATGCTGGATCAGAAGGAGACTTTGATGTAACTTAGAATTGGATTTTTTTCCATCATAAAATTATGTGTCTTGAAAAATAACTTTCCTTACATTAACATATTCTTTGTTCTAGTTTGAAATCACGGTTGAGGAAGAAAATGATTCAAAAAGGCCAATTAAGGAAGTTGTACGCACGCACTTGATTCCCTTGTTGAAAGAGCAGTTTAAGAATCTCGGAAATGATATGGTTGAAAGTACGTCAAGTTTAAGGTTTATATTGTATCTCGAAAAAAAATTAATCAATGTACTTTTTAGCTCATAGTAAAGATGTTAAGATTGAGTCTTCTCAACTTGGACCTGCAACCCCTCCAAGGGCAGTTACACCCATTGAACCTTCCCAAATTCATACGCCATCAACTCCTCCTCGACCTGCAACACCTACTACATCTAATACGGATACCGTCAAGTCTTCAGCAGCTCAAAAAATTGTTAATACAACTAATATTAGTGAAGTTGTTGAATTACAAACTTCAGCAGATCAAATTTACGAAACGTTGCTTGATCCCGGTCGTGTTGCAGCTTGGACAAGATCTAGACCGGATATATTTAGACATATTGGAAGCGTATTTAGTTTATTTGATGGGAATGTTACTGGAACTATGGTGGAATTAGTAAGTAACGATTCTTTCAAAGATTAGCTTTCATTATTCGTTTGACCTATAAGATCACTGATCTTGTTTTAATTAATAATTTAATATTTTTTTTTTAGGTTGAAAACGAAAAGATTGTACAGACATGGCGTTTAAAATCTTGGCCAGAAGGTATAATTTTTGATATTTAAATCATCCTGTTTTATTTGAACTTAACTATCAATATTCGTGTCAATAGGACATTTTTCGACAGTTACTATTAAATTTGAACAAGCAAGTGATTTCACTCGTGTTCATATTACTCAAGAAGGGGTTCCCATTGGAGAAGTAGACGCAGTTCGTAATAACTGGCAATCATATTATTGGAATCCTATTAAAAGTGTTTTCGGGTATGGATCAATATCATCATCGTCATCAATTCCATTGAAATCTAAAAATAAATCATCCAAGCCTCGTAAAAATAGACGGGGTAGCGGTGAGAAAAATAATAGTAATAGTTCGGGTGGTGTTGGTAGTAGTGTATTTGCGGTTGCCATTGTACTGACTGCTATTGTTTTGGGATACGTGTTTTTGTCACGTTCTTCTACTACGTAGATTTGGAGCACTTTTATAATTCTATAAGAAAAATCGAAGGAAGGAGGAATTCATTGGAACCTATGGTAAATAATTTGTTAATCGACGGTAACTTTTTTGGATCCCGACCATTTCTCAATTCCCTTGTACTCTTGTAAAAAAACTTTTATATAATACTATTTGGTAATTATTGTTAAAATTAGAAAAAAATTTAGCATATTCGTAATTCTGCCAAAAATAAATGATAAATTATCCTTAACATTAAGTTTCTGGACAATAAATAATAATTAGAAGAGAAAGAAAGTTTCAATTCGGTTCTATATTAATTATTTAGTAATGTACTCTGTTATTTTCAACAGAACTTCAAAAGTTTTATTAAAAGGTTATTTTTTTTTTTCTTAAGTAAAATTAATATATCTAATGCAAAAAAAACTTATTGGAATAAATATTCACTTGTATTAAAATCGATTAAGAGAAGCAATAGATTCCTTAATAATAAGAAATATGAAAAATTAGGAGTAGGAGCTGGAAAATAGATTATAAATAGTCTTTAAATATAAATGTTACCTGAGCTGCATCTCGTGTGACCCGTTTGAATTTTTGTACTTCCTCCCAACAATTAAGGGTTCGTGAACCGTTATTCCTATTAAAAGATTCATTAGATTTTGCTTCATTAAAACATATTCTAAAACTTATATATATACTTGTAACAAGATATCACAGCCCGTTGTTGTTCAATTATTTGAGATGAAACATTACTTTCATATTTTCTAGTAAAAAAAAAACAAATTTTATATTTAACTTCTAAAAATATACATATATCAAAAGAATCGAACACAGATAATACCTTTCAATTCTTTCAATCAATTCATTTATATCATGTTCGGTAGCAGCAGAACTAGCACCACTATCAGTAAGTGTAATTCTCTGTCTAAATAGTTCTTCTTGAACACGTTGAGCAACTTCATCTTCTCTTTCACGAATTCGTCTTAATTCATCTTCTACACGTACTTTAATTATATTTTCCAATTCTTCATTAAGTACTTGACCATCACTTAAAGGATAATAGGTAGTTGGTTGTGATATTTCTTGTTTGGCATGCTTCTATTTAAAGTGATAAAAATTAATGTGCGTGAAGTATTTTAATCTTAAAATTAAGATATTTACCGCTCGCTCTCTCTCTCGTTGTAATTGTTCAACTAATCCATGAGAAAACTATATCAAAAAGAATCGTATCAATGGAATTTTTATATTTTAGCCATAATTATGTAACAGTTCGTTTAACATACCCTAATATTAGACTCGTTATAAACTGTAATAGGAGTTTCTAATGATTGTTTAGCCCCCATGTCTTCGAGAATATGCTGCAGTTGTAGGAAAATGAATATAAAATAAATTTTACATCGATCTACAAGCTGATCTACAAATTGATCTACAACCACATTTTAAAATTGACCAAGATCGACAGATTTATAAAAACTCACTCTCGCTTTTACAGTTACGCAATGTCTAAACAATACAAACAAACTGAAGAGTACATTGATGTAGACGATGAAATTCAAAATACTGCTCAACAAACTGGTTATGCCTGGGAGGAAGAATATAAACGCAGTTGGGATGTGTTACAGGAAGATGAAGATGGCAGTTTGAAGCGAACTGTTGAAAATCTTCAGCATCGTATGAAGAGAAAAAAGTAAGTGATATCAATTTATTTATTTTTTTTATTTTTTTAATAATTGAGTTAATAACTTCTTTTTAGACTTTTTCGAGATACATCAACTATTCGACGTGGGATAATTCGACACATGTTTTTGATAATAGATCTTTCAGAAGCAATGATGGAGAAAGATCTTCGCCCATCTCGGCTAGAACTAACTCTTTCATATTCCGAGCAATTTATTTTAGAATATTTTGATCAAAATCCAATTTCTCAACTTGGTATAATTGTAACAAAGGGTGGCATTGCTGAAAAACTTACCGATCTGACTGGTAACAAGCCAGCCTCTTACTTTGTAATATTGATGATAAATTATAGTTAAAAATAAACTTTCATTCCCATTTTCCATTAAAATTAATATTTTAATTTTAATTTTATATAGGTAATCCAATGGATAATATACGAGTTTTAAAAAACAAGAAAAATACAGATACTGATGGGGAACCGTCTTTACAGAACTCTTTACAGATGGCAAGATCAACTTTGATGTAAATAATATATTATTTATATTTTAAATTTAATGTGTTTATTTATTCATTTAATGATCTAAATTTGTTTAGTCACGTTCCAGCTCATGGATCGCGAGAAATACTGATAATTATGGGATCTCTTACAACTTGCGATCCGGGTGACATATACGATACGATAGATAGTTTAGTAAGTGAAAACATTCGTGTCTCAGTAGTTGGGTTAGCTGCTGAGGTACAGATATGTAAACTCATGTGTAAAAAAACAAAAGGTATATAAAATTTGTTTTTTCTTCAAAAAAAAACTTTTATTCTCATTGTTATTCTCATCATTTATTTACAAAGATTATTTTTTTAGGTACATATGGAGTGGTTCTAAATGAGGCACATTTCAAAGATTTGCTGTTTGAAATTATACCACCACCACCAGTTTCTGTTGCCCAAAACAAAGCCGAATTAGTTATAATGGGATTTCCAAGCAGTGTCACTGATTCAATGCCTTCACTTTGTGCATGGTATGAATTTTGTCATATTAAGGAAATTATTTGATAATTTTAACTATACTTTATTTTACTATAGTCATTCAAAGCCTACAACTAGCGGTTACA
Source organism: Rhizophagus sp. LPA8_4_AMF (assembly GCA_021464525.1). Lineage (NCBI taxonomy): Eukaryota > Fungi > Glomeromycota > Glomeromycetes > Glomerales > Glomeraceae > Rhizophagus > Rhizophagus sp. LPA8_4_AMF. The sequence goes on from JADRCO010000851.1 coordinate 14,238, forward strand.
TTTGTGCTCGATGTAATTCAAAGATTTGTGATTTGCCAACGGATTGTCCAGTATGTGAACTTACACTTGTGTCAAGTCCACACTTGGCAAGATCGTATCACCATTTGTTTCCTGTAGATAATTTTGTAGAAGTACCGTGGAATAGGTTAGATACTATAAAACTTCTAGTTTGCTATATCATACATTCATTAATATATTTCTTTTATATTTCTTTTATAGTGCATTTACAACACATTGTTTCTCATGTCAAATGCCTTTTCCAAATCCAACGTCATCCTCATTAGGAACACGTGTTGCTCCTGATACAAGTGGACGATATAAGTGTAATAAATGCAATCAATATTTTTGTATTGACTGTGATGTTTTCGTTCACGAAGTTATTCATAATTGTCCAGGATGTCTGGCAACTACTTCAAGTCATTAATTAATTAATAAATACCAATCGCCTTTATTAAAAAAAAAAAATATATAAAAATTTTATTAGTCATTATTTTGTTACATTTATATAATAGAAAAATATTTTTTAAAAATTATATTTTTTTTATACAAGGGATTTGATTACGCGATTCTTAGAAAGTGTAAGATGAAAAAATTATTAGACTTTTGGCCAATTTGTTTTTTCAGCTTCCCGTTTTAAATTTTCTTTAAAACTTCTCATAAATATCTCTGTACGTTTTGCACTTTCATTAATATAAGGAGAAGCTAATGTAAATTGATTTAACATAAATGAAAGAGAACATGAAGTTATATTCGTTTCATTCAAATTATTAGAAATTGAACATAACAAATGCAACATTACATACCTTTTTCTGTTACTTTTGATATATGTATATGTGTTTTCATAGCAAACCTGTGAAAAGCTGGACTTTCTAATAACTTAAAAATGTAGAGAAATTGGTAAATACAGTAAGAACAAGAAAAAGTTTGAACTAAATTTAAACTACCTTTTCAGTTATGTATTTTCTAGACCAATAATGAATTAATTGAGAAATCATTTTTTAAAAAAAAGAAAGATTACAATAAAAAAAAATATCTAAAACACATTACAAATTTAATTTGAACATTCGCACGTGCCTGTTAATCACGGAGAACGAGCCAATCAAAATTTAGGCGATACAAAATCACGTAAAGGTGAAATTGTGTAAATCAATGCGAAAACTAATAACAATGAAGATGCAGGCATGCAGCTAGTCCATAATTTTATATTAATGAAGTACCCTTTATCTTTTAAATTGCTATTCCTCTAACCTCAGTTGTAATTTCAATAGAATACTGCTTACTTATACTAAAAGTTACTATAAACCTAAGATAATAAAAACAGCTCAAATTTTTAATAGTAAAATTATTTTTTTTTTCTATTATATTATCAGGTCAGATTTGTATATTAAAATTTTAAATAAATAAAAATTTCTATAGTATAATTACAAAATTTTTTCAGAAACTTATATATATAGTAAGTAAAATCCTGTAATAATATAAAAATTATAAAATAATTAAATAAATTTGTTTTTGAAATTTTTTATAAATTTATATTTGGTTATTTTACAATTATTTAAAAGCAAAAAGGAGGTTTTAAATACCATTTTTAATTTTATCAATAAAAAATATAACATTACTAATTTTAAAAGGATAAATTAATTTTTCTGAAAAAATATATTCTAAATAAATCAAAAATGACATTTTAAAATAATCTTTAGCATTAATAGGTAAATCTTAAGCAAATAAATTAGTATAGCTGATTGTACCATATAAATTATATAAGGGTGAGAATTTTGATTTTTACCAAATATAAAAATTAATTATTACATTTAAATTAATATAATAAATTCATTTAGATTTAATAATAAACTTGCATTCTTCTATCCATTCTAAAACCTGATTAATAATTACTTCTGCATGCTCCAATTCAGCTTTTAACCATTCAATATCTGCTTCTTTATGTTTTGTTGAATCTTCAGTCATTAATAATGATTTTAATGCCAATTTAACATTTTCATAATGAATATGCCTAAAAAAAAAATCCCATGAATTTTAGTAAATATCATTCAAAAATCAATATTAAAATATCAAATAAATATCAACAAACTTTAAATCATCCTCCAAATTCAAACAACTTTCAAGTTTCTCATTATCTATAGAGCGATCATTAATTGTTTTTTGCAGTTGATTTTTAATTTTATTCATTCTATCTTGAAGCTTAGTCAGTTCCACAACTACATCTACTGTCGAACCTTTCAGAAGCATATTATACGTGCGTACTATTTCTGCTCCTTGATGATTAATAGCATCTTCCCAGTAGGATTTATTGCAGCAGAAATTTCTTATATCATTGTAAATTTTATCCAGAATTTTGTCACGAACAAGTTGATGGGATGTTTGTCGTCGTTCATTAGTCATGCGAAACCAGTGTTGAATCATTTTAACCGCTACTAATGTTCGAGGATCTTCTTGAATCTCGCGAAACCAGACTTGGATTTTTGTGGCCACTTCTGAAACCTCTCTGGAAATTGTAAACCGTTCATCATCCTCGTCATCCTCACTATCATCATTATCATTATCATCGTTATCGTTCTCTTTACCAACAATAAAATCGGTATTTTGTGCACTAACATCAGCTCGTTGTGATAAGAGTTTATTCGTTGAAGAAGTTTTTTCAGTAACTACTGATGATACAATCTTACAAAGGGAAGAATGAAAACTCTCAACAGAGTTATATTTAAGCATTACAACACCAGACTTTTCCAATTCCTGAAATCTTGTTATGCCACCCCATTGATAATGGACTATAACTAGCGAATCACAGTCTGTTTCTTTGAGGTCATCTTTTAGAATGTTCACAAGGCGCACTATAGCGCTCTCCTCTAAGTATTTCTTAACCTTTCCAGAGTGTACTAGATCATTTTTAATTAGGCTTTTGAAAAGAGAAGTGATTTTGAATGAAGAACTGGGTTCATTTCGTCCAATGAGAACCAAGAGTCGTACCAATCGAAGGATAATTGTCAAGTAGTATCGTTCATCATCACGAATCAACAATTCAAGAAGTTTTTGAATTTGTTCTATGGAATACCTAATCTCAGAACAATAACTATCTCTTCTATAACAGTATTTAGTTTGAAGAACAAGCGGCTCTGCAGTGAATACATCAAAGTAATTAACTAGATATGACCGAGGAAGGCAAAAATCGCAATACCCAGGACCAATTGCAAAAATCAAAGATATTTTAAATTCCATAAGAGATACAAGATCACCAAAAGCATCAGTGTTATTTAAGTTGACTAATTTAGCATTATTTATTGCGCACTGAATAAATAGTTTTAGTTGTGTGATAGCTTTGGTTACGTAATTAGAATAAAGACAGTCAAAGAATAATGAGAGTCGCTTTCCAACTGGAATTGCTTGATAATATCCATAGAAGTAACTGAAACCAATAGGTAAATTATCGGGATGTGAAAGCGAGATTTTTTTTGACATCTCCCAGGAAAATTCTTCAATACCCCATTCATTCCGCAGTTGTTGAAAAACAAACATGCATTTTAACATGACTGCAAAGTCCCACGGATCCTTAGACAATTGCTTTAACCATATCCTACGAGCAAGATCATTAAGTCCATTACACGCTTGATAAGAAAGGCTACCGATCATCATGTAAGTGACTTCTGGGCAACTTGTTTGCGGTGATTGATAGCGGAAATGAACCTTAATGAGATTTTCAGACCACCATCTTTGCACGGGACGAACTTCTGCACTTCGCTCTTCTTTAATAAGTCTGCGTCGGTACAATACATCCAACTGTCGTATAACAGTGTACTGGAGACGCGCAAGTGTCGCGCGTTGATGCAGAACTGATGGAGTTGGGTCTACATGATGATATAGACAATTTGGCTTTTGACAGGATGTATATTTGTGACAAATATGAGAACTTAGATCCGGAATTTCTCTACCCTTTTGGTTGGCGTCCGAGATGAGCTCGAAGATATACGAAGTAAGGATTTTTAAGATCGTCTGGTGCACATCATCTATTTCGTAAACATGCCAATTGTCAATAATTTCTACTCCACTTTTACACTGTCTGAGAGGATGTTCAATTAAAATTTTCCGCTTATTTAAACGGTTTGTCACATTATAAACTAAAAAAATATTTTCAAAATTCTTATAGATTTCCGAAATGTTCCTGACATTGTGAGATCTAGTCACGGCGCATATATAAGGAATGGACAATTCCCACAGTCTTATCAGGTATTGCAATCGTTCCCGCCAGTATTCAGCCTCTTGGTAAGATTGTGGGATTATTTTTAACCACATAATTATCCCATGAAACTCCGTGTCAACCTTTTCATTCTCTTTGAAAAATTGTATGCATTTGTGAACTCTATCGAAATCATCATTTAAATAGGCGGAGTATAACTGTACCTCTCCTATTAGGATCTTCAACTTATCAGATCTTTTCGATGACTTTGATAATTTTACAGTGACGATCTCATTCGCTTTTAAACAGAGACTTTTTAACTCCTCCAAAATACTTTGATTCATGGTATCCGTTATTATATTAAGTATATTAACTTTGCATAGATCCAAGAGGCATTGTAACGCTTCAATAATATCATTCTCGTCATCTGAACGAATGAACATATCGGCGGCCTCTTTGAACTTACCACGCAAGTGTAGTTCTTTGGCAGCATCTTGGAATTCACCACGCTCTTCACAAACCGCCAGAAGTTCTTCTGGTGCATGGTCTCTCAAAAGCTCAATTTGCTCCTCATGAGTTGAAAGAATAGAAAGGGCCTCTTTGCTCATTACTTTGTTATTTTCCCGACGATAATATATGTTGACAAAACGAGTAATACGACGAAATATTTTCTCATCGATTCTTTCCCTATGTCTTATCACAATAATTTAGGTAAATATCAGACTACAAGTAATAATAAGTCATGCTTTCGTAATAACATTAATTATACGTGACAGGATGGTCGGCACCAAATTGTATCATGACAATGAGCTTACCTCTGCATCAAATTGACCACTTCTTTATAAAGGCTACCATCTTTATAGGCAACAACAGCTTCAGTGTACTTCTCTGCTTTTTCAAAACATTTACCTGCTTTGTCAAACACCTTGGCCTCCAGGTAACAATATGCAGCATCTTCAAACATATCCCATCTTTCATATACATCTCCAGCTTCTCTATTCATGCCAATGTCCTGGATATTTATAAATTATATTTATAAGTATTTAACAAAAATGAATTTTCAGAAATTACAGTAGATTATAAAATACCTTATAACATGAAGCTGCCTGAACCGGTCGTGAACACGTTTCGAAAGCTTTGGCGGCAGAAATGAAGTTAGACTTGACATTTGCCTCATATGAATTACTTACTAAGGATGACCTGGCAATCTTTTGAAGATTATACGCGTTGGCTAATTTAAACCCCATTTCATTCCCACTTTTACTAAAGCATAATTTAGCCTTAAAGATAGCAATTTTCATTACATTTAGTTAAAACAGACTACTACTGCATTAACAATAATATTCTAAATAAAATGATTCTCACCAGATCATACTGTCGCCGTTCAAAGAACAACTTTCCCTTTCGATTCCAATCGTGAGAACTACTCTTCTTTGTTAAAGTAGGTAAAGTACTAAGTTCTTCCAAACTCTGAATCACTTTGATCAATCCACTTTTATCCCAGCCACCTTTATCCCAGAATATTCGGATTGGCTCACTCAGCTCTGAATCTTCATCGAAAATCCAGAGGTGCTGCCTGGCCCTGGTTACTGCAACATAAAGATGTTTGAGTTCCGAAGAAAGGATATAATGCTTCTCGTGAGAGAAGGTCTGAATGCCTTTAGAATGGTTCTCCAAAGCAGAGAGAATTAAACGCCACTACGACAAATGATACAAACATGATTAAAAATTAAGATAATACAACAAATGACACTATCATAATTAGTGTAATACTGTACCTTTTGACGTGCAGGTGAATGAGTAAAGAAATTATACAACAGGACATCATTAAACTCCATGCCTTTGGCCTCAAACACTGTCATCACAATTCCGACATTGCCCACACTCTTTTTAGCTTCTTCATTACGTACTATAATGACTTGTTCGGCGCCAAATTCACTACAATTGGGCATACGCTCATCCACGGAGAAAACATCGAAAAGAAAGGTTTCAGCCTGAAATCCTTTAAAAATGATAGGCCGAGGACCACCAACCTCGCTTCGCTCACGTGAAAGATGGTCAATGGAATCAGGAAAAAAGTGATGGATAAGATCAATCACCGATGATGCAAGTCGTAAAATTCCATTGTGAGAACGGTAGTTTACGTTTAATTCAAATTGTTTTGGTACCACAGTATTATTTTGACTGTGATTGTTTTTGGTCCGATCGAGTTCCCATTTATATATTAAGGTACTTAAGTCTATATTAAAATTATTAAAATTATGGGATTAGATGATGACAAAATATTATCCTATATTCTTTAGATGACATACTTTGGAATCGGAAAGAAGATCCTCGGGCAATACACTGTGCTATATCTCCGGCCATAAAAACGTTATCAACACGGTTAAAAAGCTTCAAGATAAGTGCTAAATCCACGATATGGTTATCCTGACATTCGTCAACGTATACTTCATGAATATGCGGGTCGCCAAGTGCTTTCATTTTTGCTGCCCGTAAGATGGCCAATGTTCTGATATGAATAATTAAAGAAATCTGTAAAATTCTATACAGAGATAAAAAATAAATAATGTATATATTATCCTATCTTACAGATCCACAGAATCATAATCCCGATTCCGCGCCTTCATCTTTTCATATCGTTCAAATAAATCATAAATCTCATCACGATTATAACGGAATACTGGGAATTTCTTAATGCTGATAGTCCGGTAGTCCTCTCTTGATAGGTAATCCACATCAGGATCTGTACCCTTTAGAAATATTATTATTACTCTATTTTTCGTTTTTTTTTAAAAAAAAAAAATCTTATCTTTACATACTTTAATAACAAAAAACTCAGAAAAAACCAGCCCGGGATCCAGTTTCTTTCTATAATAATCACTAAAATGTTGCCAGTACTTATCACAAAAGAGATCATAGTCAACAAAGTGATACCATGAATTTTTTGGTTGATTTAGAAAGGAATTAGGACTGAATTGTTCCTCCTCATCTTCAACGTCATCAACTTCCGCAATTGTTTTTTGCTGTTTCTGAATATCGATTCCATAAGTTACCTGTAGCATTCTGGAAAACTGCTTATAAGTAATAAATAATGGGAAATCGTCATCTGCCAGCTCACGGAATGAGCCTACTTCCTCTTCATCTCCTTCTTCAAAGTAAGAGTCATTATCATCAGTCTCTTCATTATTTACTCCTTCCTCTTCTTTCTTTCTTACGTACTCATTAAAATCAGCCATTGACATCTGTTTCCCAGCAAACTCTGCTGACTCTCGTAACCGGGTAAAGTAGTCCTTTACTCGGCGGCAAAGATTTGGACTTACAGTGATGAATATTTGCCTTTTGTAAGAATTCCCATTATTATTACGCGAAGATGGTGGTTTACAAAGGTGATTATTCAGATATGAAGCAACCAGTCTAAATACGATACATGTGGTCTTACCAGTTCCTAGAATTGATAAATTTTCAGGATAGTAAATAACGATTTTAACTTTGCCTTTAGTTCACATAGTCTCTTTGCCTTTATTTACATAGTCTCTTTCCTTTTAATTTCATATCTTTGCCTTTAATTAAAATTTCTAAAATTGTAATACTAACCTGACCGACCAATGATAATTGCTGACGTAGGATTGTTAATTATTTCATACTCAATCTTTGATACATTGAAAGTGAAACCAGATCCACCTAGGATAAGTGACTTAAATAAATTCTAAAATAAAATATAATCAAAACGCGTTTTAATCCGAATATTTCCTTAGATAATGATAATCGTATTAAATTCATAATTTTACCTGTGATAAAGGAATAAACTTATTTGTAACAAGCATTTTGTGGACCTCTAACAAGTTTTCATTATCCATTTCGGTACCACTCATCCCGTCATTAGTGGACTTTGTTCCTTCATAATCATCAAAATTCTTTGGTAAAATGATACCATTGCATGGCTTTTGAACTTCGTATCGATAATTGTTTTCAGGAGCGTAAACCTTATGAACACTTTTAAGGTTAACTAATATCTTATCAATCTGATTCTGATCTTTTGTGATGGACCAAATCTTCACAAGTTGCGTAAGCGAATAACTGCGAATAGAAAATCCATAATCAATCTGCCAAATAATCTTCAGGCCTTTATTATCAGAAAGTTTCACCTCATAGACAGGCATATCGTGAGGAGACTTTTCATTTCGAAGTTTATGTTTGTCCCATTCACCAGACGATATACGGCCAAGTAGTTTCATGACTGATTTAGTTACTAAAGGAGATTCCAATCTTTGCATGTCTTTAACAGTATCTTCACTAAGTAGAATGTCCCATGGTCCAAGTTTGTCTGAATCATTGAATTCGAATGGAAGACGGAAATTTGGTTTAAATTCACTTTCGACATCTGCAGTCTTTTCTTCTTCCATTAAATGAGAATATTTTTCAGGAGAAAAATTCATGAGAGCTAGTTTGTGACAATATTCACAAGGCCAAAATCCTATCCAATCCTAAGTGAAGTTAAATGGGATTATTCAATCCGTTATTATAACCAAAAAATATTCTTTTGAATTGATGATAGTTGCACTTACTTTAAAGGAATTTATCTTTCGCTTCTCAAGATCACGTGAAAATTTGGGTAAATCTGATAGCTTTCGAGGAGTTTCCGTACCTAATAGTATGATATATTTTTCATCTTTGGCTAGAAATTTTAATTCGTCGGAGTTACTGACCGATCGTTTTCTGTTACCGATTCTCTCATTATTAAGCTCGACCATCTCAAGTAAATTTGGTGGTAGAGAGTTTCTTTCGAAATTTTTGGTATTCTGATGATTTTTAAGAGATTCTAACAAATATGTGCAAGCCTTATAAATAGAAAAACCATCTGAAAGCTTAGTTGAAACATTCTTGTGATTTGAACATTTTTTTAGAAGAGAAGCAGCCATATCCACCGCATTCAACAAATCGTTTTGTTGAATCTCATTGATCATGTTGAACTCAAAAAGAATACGTTTAAGACAGTGGCGACCGGAAGATTCCGATAACAAAACCTCAAGAGCACCTTTCGCGTTCAAGATTGCAGAGAAAAGACGTTTTGTTGTCATCTTGATCTGATTATTATTTTTATTACTAACTGAAGAAGCAGGTTTCTCGTCAAGACATTTCCAGAGAAGTTCAATACATTCACGAAGGATCTCTCTAAATCCAAGAATATCAGAGTGATGTAGATTGTCCATGATGACGATAGTGATCAACATTGAAAAGAAATCGAGAAGTACAGTATTTTGCAAATTTCGGCGTCGAATGATTCGTGAAGATTCATCACGAAGATGAGAAATGAAGAGTTGCAGAGCTGGTAAATAAATATTGGGGGAATCACGTAAAAATTGAGATAGCTCATCAAGAAATTCCTTCAGTTCCGATCCCGACGCTTTAATACATCGTTCTAACAACGCGTTTTGTAACTGTCCATCATTATTCTGAGGGCCTGTGAGACCTTCAAGAAGTTCAATTAGGAGTTTTCCATCCATGAGAAGAGGTGTCAATATATAATTGTTTAAAAAAAACCAACTTAATGTAATAAAAAAGTGGTAATAACAAATAGAGGTTTGAAGGTTTTAATTCTTATAAGCAAAAGGTTAAAAAAAAAGGTTTGAAAATATTATTTTCCTTTTCTTTTACTATTATTAGAACTTTTAACAATAACTTTTTACACGATAAGTAAAAGTTCTTAAACCGAAAGGAAAAAAAAGATTTTTAAGCAAATAAATAAATAAAATAAAATAGAAAATTGGAAAAAAAAAACAAATATTCATTTATATTGTAAAGAAATTTGTTTGAAAGAGAAAAGAAACTCCGAATTCTAACAATTAGAATGTGTGGGAATAACACGTATATAAAGAGTCCTATAAAAGTAGTACAGATAATCAGACGACCTTGACCTTTATGAAAAGTATTCAGTTTTTCCGGAGTAGCTTGTCGATCATTTCGATCATTTGTGATCAATTTTATTCATTATTAAAATTTTTGTTTTTCTTTCTTAATGTTAAAAATGTTTAAAAAAATATTTTTTTTTTTTAAATTTTAACGATAACTTTGTTGAAAATCTTTTTTTTTTTCTGTTATATATAATAAAATTTATATATATATATAATTATATATTTATATATTTTAATTGAATTCTTATTCTTTATATTTTTATATTGTAATAATAATAATCATAAAAAATCTTTGGATCAGATAAGGAATTGGTTTCTAACATTGCGAATTATATAAAATCCTCAATAGTTTTTTGATTTTTTATTAATTATAAATTTACAAGAAATTTTCACTTAATCATAATGATGATAAATAACGAAAGATTTAACTCATATAAGAAATACAAGAAGAATTACTATATTAATACAAGTTCTATTTATGTAACATAACCATATTAACCTTAAAAGGATCAAGATCTAATATAACGCAAAATAACAATATAACGAATGTGATTAATCTTTTCCGTATTAAAACTAATATTAATTCATCATTGTGTAGAATTATGAAATATTATTGTTTTTTTAATATTGTACTAGATATTTTTCCTACTAAAATAAGGATTTCTTGTATAAATAAAAAGCATATATCATTGATATAATAAGATATTGATAGTATCAAACAAAATATAAATAAATAAATAAATATAAATATTAAAATTGTATATATATATACGTATACCGTTTGTACGTATCAATTCGCTTATTTCGATATTCTGATACCATTATTTTAATTTATTTAATATTATAAATATTAGTAGATCCTATATTATAATTCAACATTCAATCTGTGTAGATCTTTTTTTTTGCTATATTTATCGTATTACAAGAATTCCAAGTGGGATAGATAACATATTTTTTTTAGCGAATTTTTCTTTCTTTAATTATAATTATTTTAATTATTTACATTTTTTTTAAATTTATTTAAAATAATATAATACATTTATAAATATGATCAAAAAATTTTTTACAAAAATCGAGCGAAATTAAATTAAATTATTTCAAAATAAAAGAAAAAAAAAATTTTTTTTTTTTTTTTTTTTTTTTTTTATTTTTATTTTTTTTTTTTTTTTTTTTT
>JADRCO010000852.1:0-25503 GCA_021464525.1 Rhizophagus sp. LPA8_4_AMF
AAATAAAAAGTTTTCTAATAAAAATTCGTTAGCTAAATTTTTGACCAAAGTGATCGTCCAAAAGAGTTTTTTTCAATCTAACAGATAAGATATTTGTTGAGTAAAAAAATTTTGACGGTTGTAATTGTAAATCACGTGCTACAACTATTTTTAGTCAGTTACACTAAAATTAAGCAAGTCATCTGCTCAAAAATTGAGCAATCGACCAATTCTAAAGCAGACTCCTGTGTCTAATGCAATACGATACAGCTCCAGACAATTAATATTGAATATAATCATAGGACATCTTTGTATAATAAATATTATGATGTACCACGCGAAGAACCGAACAATAAAATTTTAACTGTAGAAGTCACTTCAGAACCAACATGTGGAACGTTCAATTAAACAATTTCAAAAAAAAAAAAATTATTGTATTATCGATCCTGAAGGGAAATACTCATTTTTTGTAAAAACAAATATTGGGAAATTTCCATTTCAATGCAAAAAGAGAGAAAAAAAAAGAGTTAAATTCCAGATTTTTTTGGATCAATGTGAGTTAAACCATCATTTTCAAACATGTGAATATGATATTCCTAGCTAATATAGTCACGCTTCATTTATCGTGCTGCATTAGCAATTTTTAAATAAAATTCAGGGCAAAGAAATCAGTCAAAAGGCTTCTGGCCAACCGTTTGGCTGACCATTTTGACTGACCACCTGGCTGACTGTGACCGTTGCATTATCTATTTTCATGCATACTCTTTGTTAGGAAACCAAAAAAACAAATCAATTTTTGTAACAAGAGATCAAATCAAGCAATTAAGTGTAGAGCTTGGAACCGTCCAAAAAAACCTTAGCCGGTTAATTAACCGGTTAATATGAAAATTATTTAAAAAAAATTTTTTTGCTGAAGTTTTTGATTTTACTTATACATTCAGTTGCAAGGAGATCATATTTTATCAATACTGTTATTAATAAATAAAAAAAAATTTAGTATTGATACTTCGAATTTGGGAACACATGACTGAAATTACCAAGTCTCTGGGCCGCATTAAGTAAATCTGACCAGAATTATGAATTTATGGTCAAAATAGTTTTAACCGGTTAACCAATGTCTTAACCGGTTAATTAACCGGTTAACATTAACCGGTTCCAAGCTCTAATTAAGTGAAATAGATGATGTAATAAAAGTAGGTAAATGAAAATTTGAATCATTGTATTACAAGAGCCTCATGCTACAGCTTATTTCTAGAATATTATTTATGTGCACAATTGCCTATATCGGTGCGAAGCATAGTTAATAATTAAAAAAAAAAGAACTGTAAAAAAGAACTGTCAATGAGATTTATTTTTGAGAAATTAATGTTACACATGATAAGATTTTTTTAATTAAAAAAAAAATTTTATTATTTTACTTTTTTAGGCATTTTTTTTTCTTTAGATTTTTCTCAATGAAATTAAACTCATTGATAAACTTGTTCGGCGTATTAATTCCGTTTAAAAATTTTAGATATTAACATTTACACAACATGTGACCATGATTGCACGTTAGACAAAATCAATTGTATTTTTCTTACATTTTCTCTTTGGAAATTAAATAGATTCCTATTTTGATTCGACAAATAAAATTCAAATCCACTTTTCCTTCATATATCGATTTATATTGCTCAGATGCAATTATACGATTTATAGAAATTATCTAAATAATAAATTATTTCTAGAAATTGAAGAATTCAAAGCCCGATATCGGCTCATTGTAGGACTATGTACGATTGTTGTAATAAACCTCGTGAATCATATCTTGTGTCGCCCTTTTTCTTTATAAGACATATGAATTTAACTGAATTGCGTTTTCTTTAAAAAGCTCATATTTTTGAGTCAAAGAATTGAAATTGGGTTATATTACTCCTATACAATATTTCTCTGAACAAGAATTATCTTCCCTGTTTGTGTTTACTGTTTCAACAACAAAAAAAATGTCTAAAAATATTTTTTTTCTTTTTCGATTATTCGTTCTCCTTATCTGCGTGTTCCAGGTTTATGGTCAAATTTCTGATCAATTACCCCGTAAGTTGGGTGCAAATAAAATCTTCATTCATTTCCACTTCTAAATGAATTTTCTTTTAATATTAGAGGGATGGACTCGCTCCGGAAGTAAACCAAATGAATATCAAATGGGAGTCGATTCTGCAATATTTCATGGAACAGCAGCTGTAAGGACTTAAAGCAAATATAATTTTTTTTCTTAAAACTTTTATCTTCAGGCCACATATTTATAGAAGTTCCATTTTTTGAATAGGTTGGAAGTAGTGGTTTTATAAAATCGCTTCCGGGAGTGACCTATAATGGGTTTGGTACTTTGATGCAAAGGTTCACTCCAAAAGAATTTATAGGAAACCGAGTTCGACTTTCATGTTTCATAAAATATGAAGTAAGAATTCTAATATTAATTTTTTTTTTTTTAAAAAAAAACAAATTGATAAATCTTAATTTGTTTATTATCTATTATTATTGTTTTAGAATATCTTAGGGAATGCTGGTATGTGGATGCGAGTCGATACCCCAAAGGAACAGATTCTTGATAATATGCTTGATCGACCAATCCAAGGTAAAATATAAGATCAATCGTTGTTATATAAGTATAATTAGTTAATTATCCTATTTTATTTATTTATTTATTTATTTATTTTTAACAGGTACTGGCAATTGGACAGAATTTACAAATGTTTTAGATGTTCCTAAAGACGCGGAAAGAATTTCCTTTGGTATTTTATTAAAAGGTTAGTCTCTCCAAATAAAACGTTAATTATAATATACTAATATATTAACCTTTACTAATACTATTTTAGGTGACGGGCATGCTTGGCTTGATGATTGTAAATTCGAAATCGTAGATAAATCTGTCCCATTAACTCCGCACATAACTGCACCTCCACTTGAAAAACAATTGGATCATCCAATAAATCTCTCTTTCTAAAACTTGAAACTTTTTGGTACATTTTTTCAACTTCATAAATTAATTAAATAATTAAACTTTAAAAATCATATAATATATATTTAAATTGAATTTTTAAATTAAACCATACAATAAATATTAAAGTTATATTTAAAAAATAATTTATTGTTAACAATTATGCATGATCAAGTTTAAATTGTATCGTACAAAATTCTTTCTTTCACTAATTTACTTTCATATAACATTATAAAAAATATACTGCTAAAATACATTATTACATCAAATTCTATATCCGAGTTATCAGGAAAAGAGTCCTAATGGGCTGTTAGCACATTACTGGATAACTCAAAAACATAAATTAACATACTTAATAAATAATAACTGATAACGCTAATTCTCGCGCGCAAGACTTAAAAATAGTGTCCAAGAAGGAACAGAGAAAAATTTCGCAAAAGGCCTCGCAAAAAAGCTCCCACCAAAGTAGTATATGTAGGTAATATAACATACTTTGAGACTCATGAACAGAATTAAATTAATTAAAATATTAAAAAAAAAAGTTGCTTAAAAGGGATGTAAATGGCACGAGGTAGAATTTTAACTTTGCGGCGTAGGCTTCATCGTTTGCGTGATTTAACGCACGTGACCAAGTGTACTTTAAATTTTTGTTTATATTACTTTCACTATTATTAGCTTAGGCTTAAACTTTAGATTAAACTTTAGATGAATTTAGTAAATTTAAATCTGATATAATCGATCTCGATAATATTCTTTCATTTGAAAACTTCAACATATTAAAAAAATGCGAAGAAAGGCGATTAATTTCAATGATATTTTATTATAAACAATTTAAAATTACTATTTGATTTCAGGGTTCGAGTTTTATAATTAATTTAAATTGATTATATTATTTATCAAATTTTATCACAATTATAAATTGAAAGGATGTAATAGAGTACATAAATGAAACAACCACCAAAAAATCGCGAATCATGGATATCTGATATTGCTGATCTTTTGATGCGTGAAAAATTAGAAATCAGGTTTGCCCAAATTTAGTCACGTTCAACGCAAACGATTATCTTTGCATATCTAATAATCTACTTAATTCCATTAATTTTGAATTAAAATTTTGTTTTTCTTGACTCATCAGAATGAACGTAAATTTGCTTATGTCAAGTAAAAATATTGAACTTAAAATTGGAAAATCTTGGTAAGAAGCAAATACGTTTTCAATTAGAACTAAATTTTTAACCTTTTTTCTTTTAAAACATTGAGCTCATTTATTTTTACAATTATTTAAAAAAAGTTAAATTTAAAACTGGAAACGCTTATAAATATCAGTTATGGAAGCAAAATTTGGAAAATTATTAGTTCCTGTTAGTTGCATTGATATGTAACGTTAAACTATTTTTAATATTTATTATTTCTTAATGAAATTTATTATACTGTACTTTTATAAATTTATAGTTTGTGGTCTGGTTATAATCCCGTTCATCGCCGTTCCTACATGGTTCTGTCTTTATTGGAGCTGGTGCTGTTTAAATTTTTGCTTTCTCTTTAGAAAACCATCATGGTGTGAATTGGGTATATGGTCTCATTATAACTGCAAGCTTCATCGCTATCAGTTGCGTAAAGCACCTTAGTTTAGTTGCTACTCGATTAGAGAATCACTTGGATGCCTCGAAACATGCCATATCAGCTTGTTAATTGCCGGCTCAGCAGATGTCACAAACGGGAACCAATTGTTGTTTCAACATTCTTTGAAGGTCTACTAACCTACGAAATAGTATATAGAACTGGAAATTTTTATGAAAGATTATCGGATACATAAAAAAAAATTGTGTTAGATAAACCATAACACGAAAATAATGTCGGTCTCTACACTATTACCAACTTATCCCAATTGACACCAAACTATACAAAGGTTCTGATGGTGAAAATACTACAATGACGAGTACTCAATCTGATAATTTTGCCGAGGTCTTGGTATCAATGAAGGAACAAGAATTTATTCTACGAAAGATTCCAATGAAACTTTTCGATCTCAATCTGAAAGCAAATTACCTTTGAATTTGATTATGAGGTTGGCCCTAACGAACACGAACATGTGTTTCAGCGTATGCTTACGTTATACGTCAATTGCTTCTTCATCAAATGCTTTGATTAGTCTACAAGTGAAAATTTTCATACTCCTCAGTTCATTTGGTCTGTTACGAGTAACCAAAGTAATCAAGACACAATTATGACCGACGTATTTAACAATCTGAGACAATAAATGAAAAGAACATACGTTTATCGGTCGAACTTCATCCAATAATATGTTTAATATGGACGAACAAAAATATTATTTTTCCAATCCGAATATATGTCCAATAAAGCCAATTCATCGGAACATAAAAGTTTGGACGTACTATAGACATTCACGGCCCCTTATTTGATTGGCGTATTACCTAACCGAAGGACAACTAGCAAAATCTTTATTGCTAGTTGGTGTGATGATGTACGTTCTAACAGAACATGATTTGATACTACTAGATTGTTGTTATATTGGAGATTCTACTATAGCTAAAGCTGGTAATCTTGAAACCTACCTCAATATTAATTTTATTAATTTCAATTGTAAATATTCCTTATTGACGCGTTCTTTTTGATAACTTTCAGGGTATCTACTTGAATTCTTTGTTTATATGACTTCCAGTCATCTGGTTGTTCATATTTCAGTTCCTCAAGAAACGGAAAGTGATCAATCCATGTTTTCGGAACAACATATTAGTTATATTCAAGGCTACAGTTAATTTGGCCAGTACAATTCAAACGCGTGGTCCATCAATGCTCACGGTTCAAGTGCGCAGCTCTAAGCGAAGCATTTGACATATCCAAAATCAATTTGCTTTCTTCATAGACCAATATGGTAAATCCTGATGGAGATGATAAAATTATATTCACATAAGGATTTCGAAACTATTTACCTGATTATATATTCCCGAAAAAATTTTGCAATTTCTTCGATAAGTTTAAACGTATTAAAGATGAAACTGAAGGACCTCAAGGACTTTCTTGCTGGAATTTAAATGAATCGGATATCTCTTAACCAAAATCATGTCAAATAGCAATTATAGCATCCTTTCACAAAGCGTCACCGACTTTATTAATCATGATATAATTCAAGGTGATGACAAAAAAACGGACGTATATATGTAAGAACAAATATAAAAGTATTTCATTATTTCATTGAAATGTTTTATGTTTAATATAACATCAATTTTAAATTAGTCTCTAATCCAAGATTCAGCATTGGTGACCAATTATAAGCGTTATGTGAAGATTTAAGAAGCGAATGGATATTGAAAAGGACAAGCCTGATGACAGAAAATTGGCTTTGGAATAAATATTGAAATTGTCAAGTGTCTTCTTGAAAGGTAATAAAGATAATCAATTTTTTTTTAGTTGGATTAGTTTGATATCGGAAACTAATTACGAACGAAAGACAATTTGATTTCTTGGAGACTTCATTGCCTAACGTCGATTCAGAATCTTTTACTTAAGATCTTTTGAACACTGTACATAGATAAGGCTTATCAAGACATATAAAACTCGATCTCTTAAACACATCTATCATTTATAATTCTTATTGGCACTGCTGGAATTTTCGACCATTCGTCAGCTCTTATGGTTTCAAGTTAGAACATGTTTGAGCAGCAAATATTGGGACGTGCATTATACTGCCTTAAAATATCATCCAATAGGCTCAATTTCATTTTTACGTTCTCAACTGCCTTCATAACTTTGTTGAGACGAAACTTTATCTTCCAGTGAGAATTTGTCTCCCATAGAACAACAAAACTTCATTAAATGAGGATCATATTATCTGATTGTCTATTATGGAATTACCGAATACTCAAAAAGTGTGTTCGCGAAACTGCGGAGCAACAGCAGTCAACGAATATGGAAAAATATTTGGAGATTAAGAAATTGTTAGCAAACAATTTCAAAGTTCTATTTCATTTCATCAACACCACAGAATCTTTCTCAGCCCCAGATGAGCATCAACAATTTATATTATTATTAATTCCGCTTTAGTACGCCTGAATACCGATATTGCTTTTATATCTCTAAGCAGATCTGGGTGAGGGTAATAAATTAATTGATCTCTTTTTTCCGAATTCTCTATTGAGCTACCATGAAACAGTTCGTGGTTATTTTTACAACGAATTGCCAGTCCTCAAGATGAAAAATGCACTCGCAATCTCATAGAAAGTACACTTCATTGGGCGTTAATTTTGAAAAAACTTTTCATGGAATGAAACATGTGATTCATACGCAATTCTCTACGTAAATACCTTAGTCTTTGCCGAAGTATGCAAAAACGCCGAACTGCGGAACGAAGGAAAAAAGAACCTTTATCGTCTTCTAGACAACCGTTGACGTCAATATAGAGAAAAGAGACTTTGATGTGGTTCGCATGACATTACTCTCACAGAAATGTCTCAACCCTACTTAAAAGAACTTTGTGTGGTCTGAATCCCAAGATCTCTAGACCTACCTTAAATCAAATAGAGTCCGACGTTATGCATTATATATCGACAATTTATTGTTTGCTCTACATAATTCTCAAATTCGGCGTTTACCTTTGGTTGAGATTTCTATTATTGGTCGAAATATTTCGAGTCATAGTCTTTCAAGCGATGGATATTTGCATAAAAGCTTTTTGGAAATGTCAATTAGGAAAGAAAGAACTTGCAGTTGCAGCGAGTCAATCATCAATTATTCACAATACGCAAGCGTTTATAAGAATGTTTGATCGAATTTATTGGATTATAGCAAAAAAGAATGAATTTAGAAAATATCACAGGTCCCTCTGTTATTTTGGTTCACGAGGCTACATAACATGGTTGTATACATTCGCTTATTTCCTCTGATTACACATTTTCCTCAGAAACTCTGATAGATGAAATGATTCACCATATTGACTCTAAAAATTGGCTGAATCTTGTAGTCCTAACTTCCATCCCACACATTCTATCTTATAATATTTCAAAAATTGGTCTTTAAACGTACTTGACGTGAAAGTTATGCATTAATTCTTGGAATATAGTGACTAGTAATGTCTCATCAAAGGATCGAAAATGTTGTGACCAGTGACCACCGACGACGAATCTGATTTGCGAATTTTCTGACGCATCATCTTTTAATGAAAATAGAATTAATGGGGTTAAATTTCTTGTTGATCGTGTTGTAAGGTATATAGTAGTATTATAGTTGATGTTTCTGAATTATTATTCAAGAGTTGCGTGATCGATTTGAATCTGGAAAAATGCGGGCTATTAAGTTGAAAAGCAGGAAGAGATTTGAAAAACAAATGGAAAAGCAAAGAACAATACTCAATATCAAGCAATGATAGAGGCTAGATTAAAGAGATTTAGCTATAATTAGTTCTTAAACACGTTATTTAAGTGACAATTTTTTTTTTTTAGTTCAAAATAAATGTTAGTGTATTTATTGAAAATGTTAAGCACACACATTAAAATAAAATCCCAGATTGTGGACAATCTTTTATTGCAATTAAACTGATTATTTTATATATTTGTAGATTTGTTGATTATTTTGATACTTGAAAATTTTTTTTTTCTTCTTTTTTAACTACAAAACAATTTTCTATCGATATAATAATTTTCATAATAGTAATATATTTCAAGAATGAAATTAATTGCATCTATTCAATAATATAGTGAATTTAATTCATCTATTGCATTTAAAATTTTAATGGGTTTCTTTGACTCGTGCGTATGCCAGTTGATCAGTAACATCATTAGCTATAAAGACTGAATCCGGAATTATCATCCCAGAGTAAAATTTTTAGATAAATAAAATCCATTATTTTTTGTTTCTCCTATATGTAAAAATAAGTAGATAAAATAGACAAGTACACATATTTTCGCTATAATTAAAATTAAGCAACTAAGGATTATTGGACCCATTTAGTCCAATTGTTATCACCAACAGAAATTTCAAACAAACTAGTTGCACGAATCTGTTTTTCACATACTCCAGCTATCACCTTTTAATGAGCTCCACCTCTTCTTCCAAGCACTCGCCTGTATCCACCACGCACTCATACTTTTTATTATTCACGTCATAAAAATCATATACTGTACAAACAAGTCAGGATCATCGAGTCTTCTAATACAAACTCTAACCTCTATTTAAAAATGAATAATTTGAAACTTCATATTGATGCTAAATAGTAAAATTAAAAAATAGCCCTTCAAATTTACAATCAAGTTATATTTAAACCTTGTAGTCATTCCTATCTTTAATATACTGAAAAATTACCATCTTTGCTGCTTACTACGTGACAGACGCATTTGATCAACTGGGATTTTTGTGGAATCAGGCATCATTCAATAATCATCAGAATAATCCAGTCCAAACTCTGTTTGTACATCGTCACCATGTCCTACAAATTCACCTCTGTCAAGTGTGTTGTAAAAAAATAAGAGTTTAAGAGTTTAAACTCAGCTTCAGTGATTTTTCTGAAGGCATCACTTCTGAGATAATCTGGCATCGAAGAGAAGTTCTTGCCTACACAGCAAAATAGGTTAAGAAAATAAACATCACTTTACTATACAAAAATATAAAGAAAATAAGATTATTACCGAGATATTGTTGTATAAATTAAGAAAGATTCTTATTGATAAAATTGGATCCAAATCACTACATAACAGTTAACGAATCAAAAAAATAATATACATTCTTTATATTATTTTGGTTACTGATAATTACCGTGCTTTACTAAAATTAAGCGATGCAACCTAATGCAACATGGGTGGCGTGACTGTGTTACAACTTTTTTAGGAATAGAATATATGATAGCAATTCAATCAAATCAAGAATTTAATTTGATAGTTGATGATGTAATTTTGCATATTATAAAGAAATTTTAGATACACTGGTCATTTATATAAATCGGTATTCAAAAATAGTTAATCGAAAATTTATCACGGGTAGTCTATTTTTTTTATGTTATTTACTTTTTCTATATTCAGTATCTGATTAATTTGACAAATTTTATATATAGTATTCGTCTTCAAATAAATATTATTTCTAATTTTATTTTTCAATGGCAAAATAAAACAATTCAATATTGTTTATTATAAGAATTAGATGATCTTTTTTTTGAATTAACCATGGCGCGATGTGTAGTGTTGGATTGCTATGCCTCGCCTATCCTATTTTTGGCGGTTCTTACAGCTATAATATACAGTATATAATAGTAATGCGTTCGTCATTTTTATTCGTTATACAAGTACTCTGAAATATATTTCTCTATCAGTAATGTTATAGGATCCGCAACATGTTTAATGTTGCTAATTTCTACGATCCTACATGATTCGTATATATTATATTATAATATTAATATTGTATTGGGATACAATACTGGTCAAGTTCTTTGTTTAATTCCATATTTCAAGCACTTGCTTATGTTGTATCTGTAAACATGTTATTGAGAATAAGAAACAAAGATTAAAAAATAGTCACAAATTTTTAAAAAAAGCTTGCGAATCGAATAATTAACGCAAAAGGTTTTGATTTTACATCATTGATTTGCAGTTGAATTGACAAGTTATTAAAAGAATTTACACGATTTTAAATTTTTTAAATTAGCAAAAAAATATAATTAAATATAATAATCCTATAATTTAATTCCTATAAATTTAATGATATATCATAACTATTCCACTAACAAACATAATAAATAAAGTTACACCAATCACTTTATATATATATATCCATCCAATATATAAAGTTATACCGGAACTCATGGAAATTTGGGTTGGTAATGATTTGGATGTAATATTATCTGCAAGAGAATTGGTGGTTGAAGACGTTCCAGAAGGAGTATTTGTGGCTAAAATATTTGAAGATGTAAAAGTAACTATACTATCATTATTATTTTGCGGATTATTATTATTTAGAACTTCTTTTGGATTATCATTTGTTGGATTATTATTTTGAGTATTCGTTGAATTACTATCAAATAGAGCATTTTTTGGATTGTTATCACTGAGAGTATTTGTTGGAGTTTTGCCACTTTGACTATTTGTTGGAGTTTTGCCACTTTGACTATTCGTTGGATTGTTACCACCTTGATCATTTGTTGGATTTTTGCCATCTTGATTATTTGTAGGATTTTTGCCACCTTGAACATTTGTTGGATTTTTGCCACTTTGAACATTTGTTGGATTTTTGCCACTTTGAACATTTGTTGGATTGTTACCACCTTGATCGTTTGTTGGATTATTTGTTGAACCCCTTGTAAAACAAATATATGGATTTGGATAAATCAAAATAAAGAAAGAGAAGAGAATATAAAGGAGGTACTTACGTAGAAGGATTGTTTTTAGGTAAAAAGGTATGATCGGAACCTCCAGAGGGAGGTGGTGATCCGGTTTCATTCCTTGAATTTAAAAAAATAAAAAAAATAAATAAAATATAATAAAATAAAATAACAAAATTTTTCAGTAGGAAAAATTATTTTATATAAAATAAAATATATATATATATTCATCTTAATTTTGCTTACGGATTTTTACTTAATCTAGATGAATTATTATCATTATCGTTTTCGTTTTCGTCGTTCATAAAATCTTTATCATCATCTTCATGACGAAAAGAGACTACCAACAAAAATGAATTTAAAATTACAAAACAAATTAAAAATTTAAAATATTTCATTATTTATTTGTTTTCCCTTTTTTTTAAAAAATAATAATAATAATAATAATCATAATAAAGAAGAGGAAAAAGTAATTTAATACCAATTTAATCTTATTAATCTTGTTTTTTATTTATTATTATTACCATTTGTGGCTTGATATAAATCTATAATAAACCTTTTACGGAAATTTGTTGTGGCTTTTATATTGTTCCGTGATTTAAAATAGAAATATATATAATTTAACCAAGCCTTCGATAAAATTATGTGTGTAAGGCTTAGTCATAGATCAAGGTTATTTTGATGATTTAATTATATATATTTTTGCTTATGAACAGTATATATCACAACTTGTGGTATTTTACGAGTGAACACAAAAATCTTTCTCGGTTCAGTGCGGTTCATTACAAATGGACTGCTATCTTCTTCTGAAGGAACTTCTAATCTAATACAGTCAGCTCTCAATATAACGAATCCTCCAGTTTTCATCTTACTAAATTGAGAATACTGTATAATGAAGAACTTTTAAAAGAATTTAATTGGTTATTAATTATAATGATAAATTTCGAGTCGATGTATGATTTCTAGCGACATAAATTTGCGTCTTATAGTGACAGCCAACGAAAATATATCAAAATTATAATCAGGCCAACCCAAATAATGCATGTAATATATATAGAATTAACAGGAACAAATGCTATTATGTACTTTCTATACTACGGATGGAAAATTTAGACTATAATAAAGACGAGATCTCAACCACAAAGTGGATTTTATTGGTGTATATTAAAGAATACACCATAATACGTGATTAGGTTCTATAATAGTTTGTGAAATTTCAATACTATCTCATGATTCTCATGTCGCACAGCCCCATTGTGATCGTCTCAGCGGGAATATAGTACCGCGTAGTGTCCGTAGTGTCCTCGTTGCAATATAAAGTCTGGATCGGGTATACAAGCACAATTCTGCCACATTACACAAGAAAATCAAACTTTATATACAACATTTAATTATTTGTAACTTAAGACAAATAATTATTTTAGATATGTTTACGAAAAAAAAATTCTATATGACATAAATGAATATATAATACATAATAGATGGACACTTTATAAGTATTAATCTTGTGTAAATTCTGAGATAGAGCGGGGAATGAATAAACTCTACGAAACTTATTAATTGGTCATATATTACATTAGTCTTCTCCATTTTTGAAGTGAATTATCATTCATCACCGCATTTGACATTGAAGTGGCCAATGCGTTGTCATCACCTGTTCCTAAAATTTCTTTAAATCATTCACATCATTCAAGCATTCAATTGTGCGTACTAGGTTGTTCATAACGCAGAAGAAATTGACGAATGTTAGCTAATGCATCTAACACTGTTCGTCTCCCATTTGGTTCTACTAGTAAATCTAAGCTATTACGCTTACCATTCTTTGGCCATCTTTTATAATTTCCGTTTTCGGTAAACTACGTCTAATTCATTCCAGGTCCTGTATCAAATGATCCGTATAAATTCGCAGTCCTGATTTTTTCCGCTTATAGTACCAGTACTATAGATAATCGAATGTGAAAATTGGCTATATATATAGATGAGAAATTTTTCATGTCTAACATGCAAAATTTAATTTTATCAGACGTCATTACTATACAAGTTATACATACTTTCATCAAGGGAGGATCCTAGATTTTGATTCGATTTTTTGCTGTAACGATTGATAAACTTTATGAATTTCGGCGCGTGCAATTGATTTAGTATTATGGAAAGAATTTTTATTTTTTGTGATACTGAAGTACGATTATTCCACACTTTGACAATCCCCAAAAGATATCGCGTTACCTCTACGAGGTGACCGATATTTTAGATATTTTACACCCAACCAAGAACTATTTATTATTTATTTTTCAAGAATAAGTAATTCTTTATTTATTATATATAATAAAATAGATTTTACATATAAAATTATTAATACATATCATTTATAAATTCACGTACTTCAATATTTAAATCATAATAATTTTGAACTATAATATTATGTAATTTAAATTCCTTTACTTCATCTTTCAAAGAAAACAAGTCATCATCTTCAATAGAAGTTTGAATAAAAAAATATTCTAAAAAAGCAAAATATTTGATTTTTTTCTTTTTCATGATATATTCCTTTATATAAGGTAAAATATTCTTTTTTTCTGATTCTTCTCGTTTCCCATTTCTAATATTTTTGATTAATAATTTCTTAATAAAAGTGATTTGTGAATTTTTCAAAAAAATTTCAAAATCTTTTGTATTGATTTCAAGAGATAAACTTAAAAATTCTAATTTAGGAGGAAGAATTTGCCCTAAATTTTGTAATACAATTGATCCAAGTTTATCATCATAATGACTTTCAATAGCGAGATAATTAAGACTTAATTCAACTTGTTTAACTAAATGAAATATTTTATAAATAATTTGATCATCAAATCCAGAGAATTTTAAAAATTTGATTTTTGAATTACAATATTTTATGGATAATTCCAATATTTCTTGTATTAATTCATCTTCAAGTCCAAAATTTTCCAAATAATCACCAGATTTTTGTAATAATAATTGTAGTGGTTCAATTAATGGTTCATTCATAAATAAAGATTTCAATTTAAATGGTTTAGTCAAATTAGAAATTTGTTGAATAAAATTACTAGAATCTAAAGAATAACAATAAAGAATATGAATAGATTCCAAAACATTTAATTGATCAAGTACTTCATTTAAAATAACTATATCTTTAAAACTAACATGATAAAATATAATTGTCCTTAAACTATTTATACAATTAGGATTCTTTAAAGATAATAATGAATGATATAAAGGAAGATCATTAAAGCATAACGAAATTTTTTTTAGATTTTGTTGTGAATCAATAATCTGGGATAAATTTTTTTCAGTTGATGTGTAATAATACCAAGGAAATAGAAAATAAAGTGATGTAATAGAATTGCAATTAGAATAAAGAAATATCATAAATTTTGTTATATTATCATTTGCTGGATCAAAATCGAGTGTTAAATTTCCAATATTACGAATGAAATTTGGATTTTGTAAAATTAATTCAAAAGTATCATTAAAATATTCTAAATCATTATCAATAAGCATCGTAACTTCAAGAGTATTTATATTTGCTTCTTTTTCAATAAATAATCGAAATAATGATCTATATATCATTTTTGTATATCTTAAAGATTTTTGATCAACGTTTTCTCGTACAAAAATGTTGGAAAATTGCTCTTTAACTGTTGAAATCCTAACAGCTGCAACCCACTTTTCAATAGAATCACTAATTTTACGAGTATCTAAATGTTGAATAAAACTAGAATAATTAAATAATGTACTTGAAGGAAATGAATCATTACTAATTCCATATTCATTTAATTGTGATCTATCATAATCATTTAAATTATATAAATAAACTTCAATATAACGATAATTTTTAGGATATCTCAATGAAAATGGATTTTCCCATAGTAATTTAATTGCCAAACGACACCATATTCTATTAACTAAGATACATGAATGTAATGTTGAAAAGTCATTCTGAAAATATTGTATAATTTCATTTATTATTTCAGGTAAATCTCTTAAAAATATTTTCGTACATGTCATAGTGTTAAACGAAAAAGAAAAAAAAGGAGTTTACAATTTTTTTTTTATTTATGCCGAAAGAGGTTATGTATACCTTTTTTTCGGAGATCATATTGTCGTACAAAATTCACGTTGATCATTTAATGTGTGGCTTACGACATGCATCAATGAATAACGTAGGACATGTATATCACTCCCTAGTCATAATAAATAAAAGAGTATATTAGTACAGTACGGTAATACAAATTAGTACGAACGCCCAAAAAATATTTTAATTTTCTGTAATCAGACAGACCTTTAAAAATAAATTTTGATTTTCCGTGCTAGTAATTTTACATCGAACATCATGTGATCAAATAATATACTATGACTTATTTTCTTTTTTTTTGACTGAAAAAATTGTTTTTCAGATCGCTTATCCCTGAGCCTTTTGTTTTGAATGCTAATTACAAAAATAAATTAAAGCATTATTCACTTTCTCGTAATGTGTGTCCTTACTGTTCTTGGCGGAAAAAGTTTAATTTGGTTTAATATTTTCTCTTTTCTTTCTTGGAGTTGCGTTAGATTGGAGGATTTGGTAATATATTTTTATTCATTATTCATTTCTCACTTAAATAATCTCAACACAATTAGCAAGTTATAATATTTAATTACTCTAGGAAGTGGTCAGAGTTGGGTTTTCAGTTTGGATTTTTGCTTCAGTTTTCTCTATTGTTTTATAAAGTCTTCAAAAATAATTCCTCATAGAAGAAATAACTTCTGCCAATTCGACCAACCAAAAGACAAATGAATAATTGACAATTCAAGCTGAGCAGCCTGCTAAAAGCTGATGTGATACGAAAGTTCAAAGCTAAACAAAATTTAAAGTTGTACGAAATATTTTAAACTTTCGTACGTACTAGTATAATTTTTATTAGATTTTGTAAACGTATGTACTATCATAATATAAGGGCGTACGTCCGAACTTGCATCAACGTATAGTACTATTTTACATACTACCTGTAAAAAAAACGCTTTTTCGTCATGTATCGCTTTTCGTCGTGTCACAGATTTCCTACTGGAAAACCAACTTCCGCAAGTATAATTTTGTTAAACTAATTTAGTAATTTGGACATTATATCATGTAGTATTCTCTTATTTTTTCTAGGTTTCAGGCGGGAAGCCTAAAGCGTTGTTTAATTATGTAATTATGGTGTAATCTTATCTTGCTGTAGCTAATAAAAAATGACGTACGTGATTATATTTGTCCGAAGTTATGATAAGAATTATAACGTATCGCCCGAAGTTATGATCATAAATTTAAAAAACAAATTCATGTGACATTTAAATTATTTACATTTATTAGAGTTTGAGTTTATCACTTTGCCAAGTGCCAACCCCTCTCTGCTTAATGCAAATTTCCTTATAAAAATTAAGAATGGACGAGTTGCAAAAAAAAACAAAAGATTTTTTATGATTTTATTGAAGCGAAGTATGCATATTTTTTATCAAAATTTTGGTATAGTAATTAATGTGGATATTGATGATAAATTAATATCATCTTGAATTTGTATTTTTGTTGAGTAGAAAATAATTAAATATTAATACCATAATTGTGAAAAATGATTACTACATCCTGGATACCTCGCTTTTATTTATAAATAAATAAATGATATTTAGAAAATAAATTATATATATATATATAAAAGTTAATGACTAGTACATTCCATTTATATATATTCATAAATTTCAATATTTAAATCATTATCTTTTACTTCATCTTCCAAAGAAACAAGTTACCATTGTCAAAATGGTATCGCCACCCCTATTACATGATTTTGAAAATAACATTTGATTGGCTAGATATTATGCGTCACATGATATATTTTATACAACATTACAAATAAAACTGAAAAATAATTTTCATGTATTCCTATAAAACAAAGCCTTAAATGAATATACTGTAACTAGCATCATATTTTTGCGTACATAACTAATTTTTTTTTGATTTTAAAATTTGTGGTATTTCATGTTATTAATGCTCAAACGGCTGTACGTCTGTAACATGATCTTACAGCCTTGTTTTTATACAATAAGGCGAAGCTGTCATTATGAAATAGAATTATAGGAGACGAAATTCATAAGAGCAATTTTATCTAATCAATGACAGCAATTAATGACACCAAATGAGTGAAAAAATAAGAATAACTAAAATCAAGATCAACGAAATCAAAAACATCACAAAATCCGAACAAAATAAAATTAAAGCTCAAAGAATAAAGAGAATGAAGCGAAAAAATTAAATAAATTCCAAAAATAAAGAAAAGAACGAAATTATAACCTAAATAAATAAAGAAAACAGATGGAAAAATGAAATCAAAGCCCAGGAAAGATAATTAAAAAAGGGCCCAGAAATATATATACAGGGGTAGGGTACACAGATGCGTCGCCATCATAGTGGAATTAGACGGAGTAAAGTTTTGATTTCCGTACAATTTAAGATTTTTTCGTCGTATTTTTTTATCAAAGTTTTTTATATCTAAAAAATTAGTTACGTATTTTTGGCCAATCTTATATAATTATATAATATATTAGTGAAAAAATGGTAAAATAGGATAAAATTTTATTTTTTTCACATTAGTATTTGGTTTTATAAATAATATAGAAGCCATGATAAAATAATTAATATGAACTTGATGTCTGGAATTTTATTTGCGTATTTTTGCAGGATTTTCAATATCAGATGTCAATTATGCGTACTACTCATATAAAAAGTCTCTGCGTACAGCTCATTGTAAAATTTTTTCGCCACCTGACCCCTATATATATATTTCTGGGTCCTATTGAAACCAAAAATAGAAATAACATGCTCCAAGTGTAGATAAAATAAAGATCGACCAAGAGAAAGTAAAAACCTGACAAGAAATACCTCTTCCTCTTCTTCTTGTTCCTCATTTCTAACTTCCCAATAGTGAAAAAAGAAAAAGGACTAGTTAGTGAAATCCCAAAGACCCAAAGTGTTTAAATACTGAAAACTTACTGTTCACTAGGTAGAATTCCGAATTAGAAGCTTGAAAAAATATAAAAAGTAAAGAAAAAGTGGTTAACTGAGGAATAAAATATAACAAAAAAAATACAAGTCAATCAATACAAGTTAACAAAAGAAACAATGCCAAAAATAAAACTTGCCAGATCTCAAGTCAAAAAAGAACCACCTAAAAAAAAGAAGAGTCAGTTAACGAAAAGAAATGCATACAACACTAAAGAAACATATGAAAAAAGATTTTCAAATAAACAAAAAAACATTAGTCACTGAAAAGTTTAGCTCGAACCACGTGATCGATAGGTGGAGGACTTTTTCAAATAATAACTCTAAAAAATAGAGTAATTATTTAACAATTATAATATATTAAATAATAAATCAAAAAGTATTTAAATTTTTCATATGAATAATTAGATATTATTTCTTCTACATGTTTCCATAAAATACGTCAAAAATCAATTACTAATATAACAAGTCCTTTTAATTTATTAGGATAAACTTTATACTTTGTAGAGTTCTAGAGTATTTGCAACAAGAATGTCAAGTTAAGTCAAAGTGTTAAGATTTGGAATGCAGCAACTGTAATTTTGGTATATATAATGTTTCACAGTATATTGTACTTCAAATTCATCTGGTATATTATCAGCTGGATAGGGTCAATTGGATAATATTGTATACAATAAATTTGCCTTTAGTCAATAGATCTTCCTTTATGATATTTTCTTTAAAATAACTTAATTTCTGATTTAGTTAAGTTGTAATCCTGTAAAAAAAGTCAATCCGTTTTTTATATTCCATCTTTTTTTCCGTAAAAGGCCCATATTTCCAGAATTAATAACCTTATATCATGGAATTTATCAAATTATTTATGTTTTCCGTAAATGGAACGGAGTTTTTACAGAAATAACGGATAAAATTTTTCATAGGGAATAAGGCATACAAATTAAAATAATAATAAATCACCGATTGTTCACTGGTTTTATAGTTCAAGTTCATTAAGCAGTGAATTATAATAACTTCAAAGAGACACATACTATGAAGTATTCCAATTATATGCAAAAGGCAGGTTATATATTTATTAAAATATAACTTTATTTAATTATTGATATATTTACAATTAGAATACCTATCTCATATAAAGACAAATTTTTAGTAAAGTCAAATGACTAAAAAATTATAACTATATATTTAAAGATAATAACTAGTACATTTCATTTATAAATTCATAAATTTCAATATTTAAATCATTATAATGTTGAACTATAATATTATGTAATTTAAATTCTTTTACTTCATCTTCCAAAGAAAACAAGTCATCACTGTCAAAATTTTTAGTGTAACATTCTTGAAAAGCAAAATACTTTGTTCTTTTCTTTTTCATAATATATTCCTTTATATAAGGTAAAATAATCTTGTTTTCTTCATTTTCTCGTGTTTCATCTCTAACATTACTGATTAATAACTTCTTGATATAAGTATTTTGAAAATTTTTCATAAATATTTCAAAATCTTTTGTATTAATTATAAGAATCAAATTCAAATATTCTAATTTAGGAGGAAGAACTTGACCCAAATTTTGTAATATAATAGAACCAAGTTCATAACTTTCAATAGTGAGGTAATTAAGTTGATGTTTAATATTTTCAATTAAATGAAATGTCACATTAATATCCTGATCATTATGATCATGTAATTGCAAGAAATTGGTTTTTTTACAATATTTTATTATTAATTCTGATACTTGTTGTATCAATTCATCATGTTCAAGTCCAAAGTTTTCTAAATATTTACCAGATTTTTGCAATAATAATTGTAGTGGTTCAATTAATACTTCATCCATAATTAAAGATTTTAATTTAAATGGTTTAGTTATATTAATAATTTGTTGAGTAAAATTTGAATCTAAAGAGAAACAATAAAGAATATGAATAGATTCCAAACAGTTTAATTGTTCAAATACTTCATTCAAAACAATTATATCCTTAAAATCAATATAATAAAATATAATTGTTCTCAAAGTATTGGTACAATTTGGATTCTTTAATGATAATAATGAATAATATAAAGGAAGGTTACAATTATAACTAAAATAAACTTTTTTGAGATTTTTTTGTGAATCAATTATGTGGGATAAATGTCTTTCAGCAGTTGAATGGCAAGATGATGGAAATATGAAATAAAGTGATAAAACAGAATTGCAATTAGAGTAAAGAAATTTTATAAAATTTGTTATATTTTCGGTTATTGATCCAAAACCAAGTGTTAAATTTTTAATATTATAAAGGAGATTTTGATTTTGTAAAATTAATTCAAAAATATCTTTAAAATATTCTAAATCATTACCAACAAGCATCGTAAATTCAAAAGTATGTATATTTGCTTCGTTTTCAATAAATAAACGAAATAATGACTTATATATAATTTTTGTATATCTTAAAGATTTTTGATCAACGATTTCTGGTATAATAAAGTCGGAAAATTGCTCATTAACTGTTGAAGTTCTAACAGCTGCAACCCATTTTTCAATAGAATCACTAATTCTACGAGTATCTAAATGTTGAATAAAACTAGGATAATTAAATAATGTATTCGAAGGAAATAAATCTTTATTAATTCCATATTCATTTAATTGTGTTTTATAATCATCATTTAAATTATATAAGTAGACTTCAATATAACGATAATTTTTAGGGTATTGCAGTAAAAATGGATTTTCCCATAATAGTGGAATTGCCAAACGACACCATAATCTATTTACTAGAATGCATGAATATAATGTTGAAGAATCATACCGAAAATATTGTATAATATCACTTATTATTTCAGGAAAATCTCCCGAAAATATTTTCGTACATGCCATAATGTAAACGAAAAAAAGGAAAAGGGGGGAATTTAAAATCTTTTTTTATTCAGAAAGGGGTTATTTAAACTAATTTCACTAATTTCGGAATAGTTATCCGATATATTGTCGCACAAAATTTGCGTTGATCATTTGGAAAGAATATTAATATTTATGAAAAAAGCGTTCGATTGTGTTACATGATCAACATGCAATTTATTAAAAAAAAAATTTAAAAAATACATTTCATAAATACAAATAAACAACGTGAAGTACAATGGGTTTTTAAGATTACAATTAGGGTTTTTTTTTGTTTTCCCAATGTTTTTAACATGCAGTAAAGCTGTAAGATGTTGTAAGGATTTAAGACTTTAGGCAAAACTTGTTATGATTATTTATATCACGTTTTAGTAGAAATTTAAGTAATATTAAAATTTTTTTATTGTTAGGGCAAATTTTATTATTCAAAATTTGAGAATTTTTTTTGCATTCTTAACTTATTAATAAATATTTTTAATTAGTATCCTTAGAATCACTTTAGTTAAAGATTTATTTTAATATAAATTCACCTAATTTTAAACATAAGTTATGAAAAATATTTATTTTTTTGGAAAATAAATATTATTCTACAAAAATAAATAATTTAGCCAATACTAACGTTAGATTATACTTAAATAGAGCTTTTAGTTGAGCACAAATCCGCTTGATTTAAATAATAAGATGTTGAAATACATAATTTTTTGAAATTTCATGTTTGTAAATTAAATACCCAAAGCGGCGCTTATCGTAAACCGCAGCAGTAAAAATTTGTAATCCATGAGCTCTGATTCCAAAGAATGAAAATAAAAAACTTTTTTTTTAAGAAAATATTAATAAGAATAGAAAAAAATATTTAGAACTGAAAAAAAGGAAATCGACACTTACTGTGGTAAGTGCATCTCCTGATTCAGGAGTTCTCGATACTAAAAGATGAAAAAATTTTTTTTAAAAAATATATTAGTAAGGAAAAATTAAATAGAAAAAAATTGTAACATGAGAATCGATCTGAAAGGTCGAAAAAAATTTTAAAATAATAATAAAAAAATATTAGTAAAAAAAATAAAACAGAAAAAAAAAAATCAAAAGCGAATCGATGTTCACTATAGTACCGTAGCAGTGAAAGTGTCATCACACATCTCAATACTAAAAGAAGTTAAAAAATTCTGAAATAAAACAAAACAAATCAGTGCTTATCATTTCACTGTAGCATCGCGCCGAACTCTGATCTGATCCTAAAAAGTCGAAAAAAAATATAAATAAATAAAAATAATTAGTAATCAATTTAGAATAATCTCCATATAGATAAATTGAATTGTGTAATGTGAAATGTGTGATATATTATTGGGGTCATGTGTAAGTTCCAATAGCCAATTAATGAGATTTGTGTTAATCCAATTCTCCGGTTAGTGAAATTTTGATTGGTTCTTGCTAATAAAAAAAAAATAGTTTCGGTTTGGCCTTTTATAAACCGAAATTTTTTTCATTTTTTTTTTCAAACTTTCCTTTAATTTAACTTTCGAAATTGAGAATTAAATTTTTTTTTTTTTTGCATGTAGAGCTCAACAGGATTCCCATAGGTCTAATCTTGAGGAGTTAAGATATTATTCTAGTCGATAATGATTGCACAAAGAAAATTAATCATCATCATCAATATAGTTTTAAGCAAAATCATATTCTAGAAAACGCTTTTTTTCATATTATATTTTTTTATAATGTAAAAAATTCTTTATTCTGCTCTTTTCGTAACGGCTTGAACAATAATTCCTTAATAAAGCTACTTCGTGAATTATTCAAAAATTTCAAATCGACAACTACATCAATCATAATAATACAGGAAATTCCTGGCTCTAGATTTTGTAATGTTAAACAAAATGTTGTCCAAAAAAAAAGGTTTTTACATATTAATTTTTGGTAAAACTGGTATTAAAATGTAGCTAATGACCCGAAGGAATATTTCACCGAAGAGATATTTCGCCGAAAGAACGTTTCGCTGAAATACCATTTCACCAAATTCCATTTTGCCAAAGCCATTTTATCAAATGCTGAATGGACATTTTTCCGAATGGACATTTCACCAAAAAATTATTCATTACATTTGGTTATTTTATTGTTTATATTAAATAAATAAAGAAATCTTTTCTAGAAAAAATTTTGAATTAGATGATTTTTATTAAATTTATCTCGTTGTTTATAATACATTAACTTTATTTTACTGAAAATATTTATTTACAAAAAAGTAAGAATAAAAAAGTTATTTATTTATTGCTTAACAATTGAATGAATAATATCCTGGAAAAAAAACTCTTAAAAATAATTTTTTTATTTTCATTGTACGATGAATATTTTTTATTTTCGGCAAAATGTCCATTTGGCGCTATGGAATTCAGCGAAATGGAATTCGGCAAATGGATGGTTCGGTGAAATTGATTCGATAAAATATATTTTCTGCGAAATGTCCCTTCAGTGAAGCATCCCTTCAGCGAAATGGCTTCGGCGAAATGGGTTTCGGTAAAATGTACCGTAACCCTTTCAATTTTACACGAATGCAATTTGGTTCATGATGATTTCCATAGTGGTAATATACTTTTAGATGATTTAAGTGACACCTGCTGATTAAGTCATTTTGGATTAAGTAGACCGGTAAATCAAACCAGTTCAAATGAAATTTATGGAATAAATTCCTTATATTGCTCCAGAAGTTTTGCGTGGAAAACCATATACGAAAGCAGCTGATATTTATTCTTTTGGAATTATTATGTGGAAACTTACATCTGGTATTCCTGCTTTTTTAACGATAGATCTCATGATTTTAACTCTTTAGAAATTTGCCGCCAGTATATATAAGATTAATGAAGAGATGCTGGGATTCCGATCCTAAAAAAAAGACCAACAGTTAATGAATTAAGTGAAATTCTTTTTTTTGGGTTTCTTATTATGATGATTATCTAATAAAAGGATGGAATGAAAGATTACCTATTCCTAGTAAGCAAAAAAGATTTTAAAATATCTTTATTGAACAATTCATTTTACTTTTTTACTTTAAGCAAAAAGTTGATTTTATTTATTAAAATTTTTTAGGCAATGAACCTATTATTGAATATCATCCATTATCTTGTTATACAAGCAGAAAAATAAATTATTATACGAAGCTAAATGAAATTTTAAGTAAAGAGGAATTAAGCACAAAATATATAATAAATGAAGAAAAAAAGTTTAGTAATGAGACGATGTTATTAAGTGAAAGTTTTGGTATTAATTTTTCATGTTTTTTTTCATGAGTTCACATACAAGCAAAAATCTATTTTTTATTTATTAGAAGATTGTAATGATTTTTGATTAAGTAAATTATATTTACAAAATTATTTTTGAATTATTTCCGCCCTTTTAAATTTATTAATGGATTCTTCAAATACAGTATTGAAGAACGAGAATCAATTAGCAAATAATTTTATTTAAAAATTCATCTTGGTAACTGAATGTAACACTTTACAGTATGAAGCTTTAATTCTTTCTCGTTATATCGCTAAAGTATAAGCGTCTTATTTAGAATGTTGCAACTTCCTGGTGATTGCATCAACAAAATTTGAAAGATATATGTTATATTACCATATTTTCCCAAGAACTCTGTTTTCATTAATTAATTTAGTCACATTTACAATATTATACATTTATATTGAATAATTTTAATTTTCTTGCACTATATTTTTATTATGACGAGTCACTCATTATACATGGAAGGAACTGTAAATACAATGAAGGACTCTTTCTAATGTTGCACTATTTTATTTTTATTTTTATTTTCCAGATGGTAATCACGATAACAGTAATACAGCTAATACATTAACAAATATGAAGACTATTGTTTGTAAAAGAATTAATTATAAGCCACAGTGCCAATAATCAGGTAAAAGTGCAAAAAACGGCTATATGCTGTAATGTTTGTATCCAGATAGTATTCAGATAAACAAATCCGTCTCTGTCAAAAAACATTTGGTAGGTAGAAAGTAACGTAAATTGGCTAAGTGACGTAAAGTTACTAATTTAGGTCAATTTATGTTACTCCCCTTAATAAGGCATGGGACGTAAAGTTAATTATATCCACTTTACGTTACTGACGTTACTCCCCTTATCTGTATATATTATATAATAAGGTATGGAATGTCAGAATGTAAGGAAGTAAGTTGTATTTACTTATTATGTCCCTGATTTTAAAATAATTTTGATTGGCTAATTTTTGATCGGTCAATTTTTAACAAATTTTTTCGTAAAAAAAAAATTTATGTATTGAAATTTTATTTACTATAAAATACAACCAAATACAC
>JADRCO010000853.1:0-25463 GCA_021464525.1 Rhizophagus sp. LPA8_4_AMF
TTTATTTATAGCTTAATAAAAAAATATCAGCATGATGAAAAAACCATGATCCTATTTGGTTGTAGGATAACTATATTTAAATCATTGGATACGTAATATTAAAAATTCACTTATATTTATATAAATACGGGACTTAAATCTTTATTTAACCCTTTTTCACAAATTTTTTATTCCTAAATTTCTTTGGGAGAAAAAAAAATATGTCTAAATTTAATAAGGATGTAATTTTATTGATATTTGAAGAATTACAAGATGATTCAAAATCTTTATTTTCATGTCTAATGGTTAATGTGCATAACGGTATATATAAACATGGAATTACGCGTAATATAATATATAATATATTGAATTTTTTTTTTAAAAAAAAGAAATATCTTAGGATAATTTAATTGATAAATATCATATTGTTTCATATCCTATATAGAATTATAGTAATGTCTTAAATGTTAATTTAAAAATATATGTAGAATCCTTTAATAATAAAATTATTAATAAATACTTAGTAAGAAGTTTTAATAGTAAATTCGGTAAAAAAAAAATTTCTTAATAAAAATTTAATTATAAATCCAAGAAGAGCTTGTTAATAACTTACTGTTTTAGCTATCATAAAATATAGTTTTGTAAATAAACATAAGTAAATGAACAATATCAATTATAATGTAAATGAACAAGTAAAATCTAATTTAATTACGAACAGGTACTTTATACATAAATTGTCTTAATTTACTTTTCGGTTTCTATTCCATGCTTATAACATCCTCCAAGTTTACGCATTGCATTAATATCGCCTTTTCAGCTGCTTCTTGATATAATTCAAATGCTTTAATTTCATTTTTTTCAATTCCTATTCCGTTTTGATATAAATATCCAAGATTACGTATTGATTCAACACAACCTTTCTCAGCTGCTTCTTGATATAATTCAAATGCTTTAATTTCATCTTTTTCGGTTCCTATTCCATGTTGATAGCAGTAACCAAGATCATTTGCTGAAATAACATGACCTTTATTAGCAGCTACTTTGTATAATTTAAATGCTTTTCCTTCATTTTTTCCAGTTCCTATACCACGTTGATAACAATATCCAAGATGGTGCAGATCTCCTGGTGATAGGTCAATATCATCCGTTTCTCTGTTTGATAACTTATAGGGTGATAATACTTCGGATAATGAAAGTTTAAGAGATTTTTCTAAATTGGACTTAGATTTAGTAGAATTTGGTGATTGTGTGCAATTTTTATCAAGATGAACTTGCATTCGTTTAGGAACAGCTCGTTTATATTCTTTGGAACAGTATTTACATCTTACATGGGGATGTGAATTGACAACATTACTTAATATTTCAAAATGATCCCAAACGGGTCCTTTTTTTCGTACCATTTTATTTAATTACGTTTGAAAATAAAGGACGATTGTAAAGTGTAAAGATAATTAAAAAAAATGTAAGAAATAATTATGAGTAAATTGGGAGGAAACGATTATTTTTATAAGAAAAACTGGTTAATTTACAATTTAATCTAATCACGAAAATGATTAAATTACGCTATGGAATTGTCGATCCTTTCTAAAATAGTCACACTGGTACACATATTTTTATTTTTATTTTTATTTTTGAGGGGTATCAAAACAAATAGACGCTAATTCTACAAAAAGAAAAAGACTATACCAAATATGTAAGTTACAACCTAACTCCCAAGAGCTGTCTGAGAATGAAGCAAAAGAAACTAATGAATATCACTGGTGCATTTTAAACAAACATTTTGCATACTTGCATAAACTTCAATAAGATCACGTGACTAAAAATGGGATACCCGATAATTTATAGTATAATCTTTGTAATCATTTTATAATTAGATTTTACGGAGTAGTCATTATTTCAACCTCCGATGGAAACAATTTTTAAAATAGATTACGCAATTAAATTATTTTTTTTTGTATTATGATTTTTAAAGAATGGTATAATTACACAAAATTAGTATTCAATGGATTTCTTTAATACATGATTCTTAGACTGATATTCTTTTTATACTCTTGATCTATTCATTGTTCAAATATTTCTTTTAATTAAAATGAATAGGATAATAAAAATTTTTAATAGGAAAACATGAAACTTCTATCACAAAATTTTCTTCTACACAATCCACCGAATCCATTGTATTTCTTAAAATTAATTTAATTAGCTATGAATCCTCCTAATTCCTAAAAAGTATCTTGTTAAAATTTCATAACAAAATGTTAGTACGTAACTACGTTAATGAAGTTAAAGACAAAATATTATTTGTGAAAAAAAGATAATAATAACGGAATAATTAAATTTAAATGGTTAATTGACCGGTGTCGTGCGAGGGGACCTGCCACCTTCTCCCCCGACAAGTAGAATTAGTATTGAAAAAACAATAAGAACTTTATTTATCAACATTATGTTTGGTTAATAATACAAAGTAAAGAAATAAAATATTGGGTAATTTAATTATCCTTTGGGTAGTGTTGCGATCCGTTGATCCGTCAATCCGCCAATCCGCGGATTTATCCGATTCAAAATTCATTCGTTAGAGTTTCGGTCATGGATCCGGGGAAAACCGGATTATCCGGATGATCCGTTACAAATTGATCGGCAGTAATTTGGGCCAACTTATAATTCTGGCCAGAGTTTCCATTTCCATTTTAGGAAATTAATGTTACACAATGTTGTAAAAGGAAAATTGTAATTTTTCATTTTTGTGGAAATGGCTATCAACAAAAAAGGAAATGCTCGACATAACCGTGGATTATAATTCGGGTCAGAATTATAAATTGGCCCAAATTACTGCCGATCAATAGGTCACAATTCAATGCATATTCACCATCTGATACATCCGGATGAATCTGCAAATCTATAACAAATATCCAGATTATTATGAATCGGATTGCTAGATCACGAATTCATCCAGATCGCTACACTACCTTTGGGTAATATTTGGGTTAATCTGGTTAATATTATATTAATTATTTAGTTATCACTATCATTTTGGTTTTTAGACTCTCGAAAGAATCTTCTTTTCAAGTGTGAACATTTATATGTTTTAGCACCTGATCTACATCATGTGCTAAATCATGTGATCTACAAGAACTAAACATGACGTATGCCTAGTTTATAATCATGTGACAGTAATGATCACGTGATACCAATGATCTCTAATAATATGCTTAATACAAGCGTATTTTTGTTCTTTCCTTTTCTTTTTTTTTTTAAAAAAAAAAAATTCTTTGCGACATAAAAATTAGTTTTTTTTCGTTAGTTTAGTTAGTTTACAATCCGCAGTTAATAGATCATCCGTTCCGAATGAAACGGAAAACCATTTAGTTACATTACTATATTTAAATATTTAAATCATCAATACGTAATATTAAAAATGCAATTTTTGAAGTCACACAAAGGATGATACGAGATCTTACCTTAAATAAATATGGGAATTAAATCTTAACAAATTTTTTATTCCTAATTTCTTTGAGAAAAAAAATAATAATTTGTCTAGATTTAATAAGGATGTACTTTTATTTATTGATATTTGGAGAATTACAAGATGATTCAAAATCTTTATTTTCATGTCTAATGGTTAATAGATTACGGTGCGAAGCTGTAATTCCAGTATTATGAGTATTATGGAGAAATCCTTGGTGTTATAAACGAACGATGGTAATCTACAAATTATATTTGGTTTGTTTTATTAGATTCAGGAACGATTAGCTTCTCAACAAGAATTATCAGTTACTTTAAATGAGGATGTTGATAGAATGTCTAAAGAATTGGTTGATGAAGAAGTTTTCAAGAAAGCTTTTATTCTGAGAACTCTGGATGATGTATTTGATGTTGATAGAGATACTAAAAGTTTCAAAAGGTGAAGGTGAGGATGTGAGAAAACGAAAAAAAAATTGAATTATTATTATATTTATTTTTGCTACTATTATTAATTTCCTCGTTTATTAAGTTGATTTATAGGAAACTTATTGGGACTTTCTATTGACGACAAAGCTGAAAAATACAAAGTGAAAATGAAACAATGGTAAAGTCAGAAAGCATTTCATCTATTACCACTAAAGATGATGAAAGTGAGGAGGATGATCAAGATGAAGAAAGAGATAGTGAAGAAGAAGAAGAGGAAAATGAAGATGATGATGTGTTTAAGAAACAATCTAGAGGAAAACGAAATGAGGATAAGGAATCTAAAAAAGTACGGATTTGTTTATTAAATTTAAATAAAATTCCGTATTAGATGATTAACGTTAACATATATATTTTTGTTAGGAGCGGAAGAAAGCTGCGAAAGAAGTGGCAAGAGAAAAAAGAAAGAATAAAATACCCAAAACTGTTAAAAAGCGTAAAATAAAAACTACTACCGGGAAAAAATCAAAATAATTCATTACATTGTTCATTGTTGTTTTTATTAAGTTATTTTTTTAAAATTATTGTCATAATTACAATTAAAGCGTAAAAAAAAAATTACTACTTTTAGCTAGCTTATAATCTTAATCCATTTAGTCATTCTGGTAAATGGTGAATCATAAAAATAATGATGTTGGATTCGTCATATATTATGAATAAAGACAAAATGCTTTTGTAGTCTAGTCAGAATTAATCAAGAACGCGCGTAATATATTTCAAAGTGATAGTATGTCATATATTAATAGACATAATAATGGGGATTTTTTTTAAGTATATAAGATACATTATAAGAGTATAGGATACATACATGAACAAAAGATGTCCAATTTAAATGATGATATTCTTTCGCTAATATTTGAAGAATTACAATATGAAAGAAAAATTCTCTATTCATGCCTTTTGGTTAATAAAACATGGTGTAAAATCATCATTCCAATTCTTTGGAAGAATCCTTGGAGAACTTGGAAACTTACTATAAAGAGTCCCTACAATGTAATTATTTCCCTTTTATCAAATGAAACAAAAGAAATTCTGAGAAATCAAGATATATATGTGCCAACATCACAAAGATCTCTATTTAATTATGTTAGCTATTGTAAATCTTTAGACTTAGATTGTCTAGACCAAATGATATATCAACATAATAATTGTAGGGATGATGCAATTTCTTTTCTGATAAATGAAATATTAAAGTTATTTATCAATAAAATAACAAGCTCACTCACCTTTATTTAGCGGGTGCAAGTTATAATTACCAAATACCCCCTCATTCCTGGAGCTGATCATTGTTTTTCAAAACTTGAATTCCTTCGTTATAGCAATGAATGCAATCAAGATATGTTGGAATGGTTATCTAAAATAAGTAAATTTAATAAAATACTTATATTTAATATTTATGATAATCATGATATTTCTGGAATCATTAAATTTATTGAAGTGCAGAAAAATCTCAATAAAATAATCTGGTGTAATAACGAAACACAAAAAAATCTCAATAATAATGATTTAGATTTCACATCAGGAGGTTGTATGAGGCAAGCATTAACGTAAAGTTTTCAAATATGTATAATACCTGGAAATTTATATCTTGTAAAAATCTATAAATATATGATTTTGTATAATTTACACTGAAAACCAGTTATTCAATAAGGCGTATTTTAAAAAGTTGCTTAGATTCAGGTAGATAGATAAACTGTACTGTACGATTGAATTAAAAAAATTCGTACAGTACAGTACAGTGCTTATATGTATATACATGTATATACATATATATAAGTATTATACTGTACTGTACGAAAAGCAAAAAAAAATTCGCACAGTACA
This sequence comes from Rhizophagus sp. LPA8_4_AMF, assembly GCA_021464525.1. Lineage (NCBI taxonomy): Eukaryota > Fungi > Glomeromycota > Glomeromycetes > Glomerales > Glomeraceae > Rhizophagus > Rhizophagus sp. LPA8_4_AMF. The sequence goes on from JADRCO010000853.1 coordinate 5,746, forward strand.
GCTTAAAATTGGATCACGTGATTAAAATAATGAAATTTTGCAAACTAATAGTGTTGAAATTTAAATTTTAATTGCATTTACTATTATACACGTTAAACTCAAACTGAAAATAGCATATTTAAGAATTATTGTGATGTTAAATTCTTAGTTTATATTATAATTTATTGAATAGATTAATGAATCTAAGATCAAAATTTTATAGTTATTTATTTTTAATAGGATCAGCGGTCACAAAGAAGGATTCAATAGTAACAATAAAAAGAATCGCAATGGTAAAAATGTACTGATAAGCAATATTGAAAATAAACACAAAAAAAAATAATAAAGAAACAATAAAAGAAGTGAACAGAATAACAATGAAAGGAAAGCGTCATGAATGAAAACAAGTGTTAGGAATTTTTAAAAAAAATGAAAGGGAACGAAAAAAAATAACATCAGGAACAAAAAACAACAAAGGGGAAGCATCAGAAATGAAAAAATGAAAAGAGAACGTCAGAAACAAAAAATAAAGGAAAGAATAACATCAGGAATGAAAGGAAATGAAAAGGTGGTGTCGGGAACAGAAAATAAAGGAAATAAAAGCGTCAGCAATTAAAAAAAAATGAATAGGAATGAAATAATAAAAGGGAAGTATTAGAAATGAAAAAAAAATGAAAGGAAGATGTTAGAAATGATGAAAACAATGAAAGGAAGACATCAGAAACAAAAAAACAACAAAAGGAAAAGTGTCAGGAACGAAAAAAAATAAAAGTAAAGCGTTAGGAAACAATATAACAAAGAACCACCACCCATAAAAAAGAAGAAATGATTAATAAATTTTATAATCAAAAAGGAGTAACAGAAAATAATAAATAATAAGACAAAAGACATATTTCAAGTCCTCAGTAGTTAAAATGTTCAACAAGAAGCAACTATATTGAAATTGTCTAAAAAAAAACGTAGTTAGTGAGAGTAAAAAGCAAAAGAAAAGAAAAGAAAGCAGCAAAATAACAATAAACAATAAAAACTACCTTGAACTGTGCGTTAGACCCCTAAAAAAAAGAAGTAAAAGGAATGTTAGTAACATTTCCAATACAAAAAAAAGTGACATTCCCAACATACCTTTCATAATCCAAGCCGAAATTCAAGTCAAAGAGGGCGTTCCCTAAAGAAAAAGAGAAAAAGGAACGTTAATGACGTTCCAGAGACAAAAAAAAAGAAAAACCCTACCACCCATCTTACCTTCATAATCCAAGCCGAAATTGAAGTCGAAGAGGGCGTTCCCTAAAGAAAAAGAAAAGGAACGTTAGTGGCGTTCCAAAGACAAAAAAAAAAAAAAAAGTTTCCCACTCACCTTACCTTTCATAGCCCAGGCCGAAATCCAGGTTCAGGAAGGTGTCCCCTAAAGAAAAGAAGCGAATAACACGTTTAGTATCATTCCCTAAAGCGAAAGAACAAAGAAATCCGCACTTACCGTTCAAAATCCAAGTTGTCCAAGCCGTCCAAGTCAGTCCCAGGGCGTCCCTAAAAAAAAATATATAAATGGAACGTTAGTAACGTCCCAAAACGAAAGAACAAAGAAAACTAATACTTACCATTCGAAATTCAAGAATCCAAGCTGGTCATTCAAGTCCGAAGTCCGAAGTCCAAGTCCAGTCTCTATAGAAGGAAAGAAAAGGAACGTAAATGACGTTCCAAAGGCAAGAGAAGAGTAAAAAGAACTTACCTTAACTTCCATTGTTGTAATCCGCAGTCCGTAATGCCGTTGTAATCCTATAATAAAAGAAACTAATCAATAAAAATAAAAATAAAACTAAAATTAAAAGAAAAACTAACTTTTTTTTGGTCTCTGTACTCTATCCTCCGAACCTAATAAAATATAAAAATAAAAAAAAAAATCTGATCCATCCGGCCAATCCAGTGATACAAACGGATGAATCCGAATCCGGTCAAATTTCGGATGGATGACCGGATATCCGGATAGACCGGATTCGGGGCACACCTCTAACCATTACAAGCTAGATGGTTAGATCTTATCAACTGATTGTGAAAATTGAAAATTTGAACAAATAATATGATGATCAGATAAATTTTACGAAGTGCTATATTTAGTCTAGTACTTGTGTTTAGTACAATGGTAGTACAAATTTATGCATTTCATACTGACCAACCGTTCATTTTTAAATTTCTTTTTTTTTCATGTATCGTAATTCTGAAATTTATTTTATTAAATTATTTTAAAATAAAAAATAATAATTCATATATAAATACAAATTGATTTATTATGGAAAAAAAGCCAAAGAATTTATGGAAAGATGTTAATCTATATGAATATCAGGTAATTTTAAATTCACATTATTACTAATAATTAGAATAATACTGAATTTTTATAGTTAAAACTTAACAATTTTCTTGATCATTAAAAGCTTCATGTTACAATTTCTACTATTGATTCAACTTCTGAATCAGAAGATGCAGATGAAAGAATAGTTTATATGGAAGATTTAGAAAAAAGAAAACAAGTATATGGAATATGTGGAGAATGTAATGAACCTGGCACAGGAGAAAAATGGTGTCAACCTTGTAATGCTAAAAGATTTAAGGATAACTTTAAAAATTGGACTAGTGGAAATAAAGATATTGATGAATTTATACAACAATCACAACTTAATGCTGTGTACTATAAAAAATATCTTGAATGGATACCTTTTGAAAATTTTAAAGATATTACTTATATTACCAGAGGTGGATTTGGTAAAATTTATTCAGCTGAATGGCCTGAAGGATATCTTTTTTATTGGGATATTGAAAGTCAAAAATGGATAAGGTATAATGATAATGTAAAAGTTGCATTAAAAAGTTTGGATAATTCATCTTGTATAAGTACAGAATTTTTAAATGAGGTAATTAAAGTAATTTATTTACTTTAATTTTTATTTATACAGTGTTTACTTATTTATTAAAATTATTTAACTTTTCAATATTTTATTAGATTAAAACTCATCTTCAGATTTATCTTTATGATGTTATTCAATGTTATGGAATAACTCAAGATCCAAATACCAAAGATTATATGATGGTTTTACAATATTGTGAAAATGGAAATTTGAGAAATTACTATTTAAATAATGAATCAGGTTGTTATTCAAAAATTAACGAATTAAGAGACATTGCAAGTGGACTTCTAGATATTCATAATGCTGGAAAAGTTCATAAAGATTTTCATTCAGGCAATATATTATATAATTCTAGTAATCCATTCATAAGTGATTTAGGAATGTGTCAACCAGCAAATAAGCAAACAGTTAAAGAAGGAATTTATGGAGTATTACCATATATGGCACCAGAAGTTTTACGTGGATATCAATATACAAAAGCATCAGATATTTACTCATTTGGAATAGTAATGAATGAGTTTCTTTCTGAAGAAAATCCTTATAATGATATTCCTCATGATGAATTTTTAGCTATTAAAATATGTAAAGGACTTAGACCAAAAATTTCTAAAGATATACCAAAATTACTTGCAGATTTGATAATAAAATGTTGGGATGCTGAAATAGAAAACAGACCAATTACTAAAGAAATGTATCAGATGTTAACAAAATGGAATAGTGAAAAATGGAATAATAAATCTGAAATTTATTCTCAAATAGAAGAATGTGATAATATTAAAAAAAAAGAATTTGAAAACAAATCAAATAAAGATAAATCCAATAACATTCAAACACATCCACAAGCAATCTATACTAGCAGACTTATAAATTTCAAAAATCTTCCAAAACCAGTAAATTCTTCAGATTTATCATTTCAATTTAATTTAGGTATTTTAACTTAATTTACTTTATTATAAATTTGTTTTGTATATTAATTTTGTTTATTTATTTTTTCATGATAGACGCTAATTATACTATACAATCAACATTGGCAAATTCAAGTAAATATTTTTCTGTTATTATTACTATATTAAATTATCATTATTATATTTAATTTTTTAACATTATATAATACACAGTTTCAGAATGCTTAGATGTTCAATTAAGTGAATTAGGTAATTACTATTTATTTTAAAATATATTAATATTTCCTATCTGATTTATTTAATTTTTTATAGATCTAAATGAAATTTGTCAAGATGATAAAAATAATATTGAATGAAGTTTCTTTTTTTTTGAAAAGCTAAAATCAATAGCTTGAGTAAATAGAGAGAATATTGAAGTTGGTTGCTTTTATTTCTATTTTATCTTTATTTTTATGTTTTATGGTTTGTTTTCTTTTATTTTCAATTTATTGGAATTTTGTTTTAAATTATTCTTATATAAATAAAAAATTCAACTTTTATCTAATTATATAAGTTATATAAATGTCGGATTGCAATATATTAATTGTATTTAATTTACTAGTTTAATTCCAAAATATGTTAGTTAATGTTTATCAAAAGATAATACTATAAACCATTCTTTTTGAAACAAAAAATTGAACAAATTAAGTGCGGCAAAACTTGTTCTGTTTGTAAGGATAAAACATTAGGAATATCAAGAGGCGAATGTATTATATATCACTATTGAGTTCTTTTAGTTTTGTAATACATTTATTTCTTATTCTATTTATTTATTACCTTATTATATATTATTTATAGTTAGTTGTACTGTATTATATAACTTCATTTTTTATTGGTGACTTTTTTTGGTGTTTTTTATTTACCTGTTATTATTGGATTATTAATATGGTGACTTTTGGTTCAAAAGTGATAAGTTAGAAAGTTAAATCTGTAGAATGCAAATTTCGCCTAATTATTCATGTATTTGTAAAAATAGGAAAAAAGCATTAAATAAAATTGTCCAATTATAAATATATTTTTTTAAACATAATAGTGCAAGATAATAACATTACGCAATAAACGAAAGAATTTTCTGTTATTTAGCAGGAGAATCCTAAACAGTAACTAGTAATTATCTTCACGATTGATTTTTTTTCATTCGCTAAATTTTGTGCATTTTAATCATATTTTTGTTTATGTCAGATTTGGCAAAATTAGTACCAATACTTTAAGACGTTACGGTAAGGCTGAAGCCACAGATTTTCTTGTACACACCGATGTCTTGGCATTTCTAATATTTCTTGTATGCAAATAATTTTCAATAATTGGGAAATGTCATGAAAAATTTCTGTATTATCATTATTCTTATTCTCCTTTCGTCTAAGACTTCAGTTTTTTAATATATAAAATGTAATTTTGACTGAAATACTGATTATTATTTTAAAAATGAGACATAACGCAATAGAAAATGTCAAAAAATTGCTGCGCGGTGATCATCACCTTACAAGCATTAAGCAAATATTAGCGGGCGGAGTTTCATGACATTTTTTTGCCCAAAATTCTGCCCTAATTCTGGTAGTGTGACAATTACCGGCGGTGATATTTAGCAATACTCAATGAACATAATAATAATTATCGGTTACAAATTAAAAACTTTACTGAGAACTATTCATGTTAGTAATAAATAAATAAAAACTTTATTATGAAAATGTAAAAAAAAAAGAAAAAACTAAATAAGTATGCAGTAGTTATTTAACAATATCTTTTAATACAAGCAAATTTTCCATTTCTTTTCTTGAAAAATATTTATCCTTAAAAGCATTTGGAACGTTTGAAAGTAATTTATAAATTGGCAAGAAATAACCCATTTTGGGAAAATAAATTTGTTTTCCAAAAAAAAATTACAAAATTAGTCTAACTATATTGCAAAAAAAAATCCAAACAAATAGAAACATACCATATCAATAGAACCTTTATTTACTAATCCTTCAAGTTTTGACAAATCATTATGAGTTAATTTTCCAATATTCTTCTAATTCAATATATATTTTACATCTTATAAATCATAATGACTTATAATAATAAATATTAGTAGAGATTTGACTAATTTTTGTAATAATATCATGATCTACTATTCTTGATAAATATTTTAAATAATGTAATTGAACTTTTGCCAAATCATCATTAAAATCTAATTCTATGCGTTTTTTTAAGGATCAAACACAAATCTAATCGACCAAAATTAAAATTTCAAATAAACAATCAATAGCTTTTGCGCGCGTTTTCACATTATTGATCAGGTAAGATGCACCATATAATAATTAATGGATATTGTACGGTGTTGTATTTATATTGGTTAACGTCACGAAGTGACGTTAACCGATATAAATACCACCGTACAATATCTATATTATCGTACGGCTAATGCAGATCATGCTTTAAATAGAAATTTATTTTCAATATTGTACGCAAATAAACTATTGATATCAATATTGAACAATAATAAAAATATCGGTCAAAAAAATTAGCATGATCCTATAGGGCCGTGCGATAATAATCAAAAATCGGTTATTTCTTAACATGCTCATAATAACTTAGTTGTTTTATTTGATTTCTGATAGAGGAGTACAAGGAATGCGTTTCGGTACATATCATTTTTTGTCATGAACATTTGCTCTCTTTTTTACAATCAGATCAGGTATGATTCATCATATAAGAAGAATCAAAAATTGATTATTTCAGAGGATTGCACATAATAACAGTCGTAAACTATGGTTCGATCAATCGGAGGATTCATTTTGAAGATACTTTATTATGTAATAAAAATGGTACAGTATAAGAAAATTTAAATAAAAAGTTTATCAATGCATTATGAAGATCGAACGTGACAATTAGTGAGTATTTCATCCAAAATTTTATCTACAGCACATGAAAAAATTTTTACTAAAGAACATGCATTAACATTGCATCAGTTAAAATGATCGACTAAATCTGCATAAATAATAAATTTCGGTTGTATTCTCTATATTTGGTTTAGCTATTTTTTTATTGGGGCGATGCATAATGGCTATTTTTTTTTATCTAGTAAAGAAATAATTTTAAAATTTTGCTATTCAATTATTTTAATAACACCTAGTTTAACATATTTTTCATTTATCTTCTTATTTTCATCACCCATATTTAAGGGATAAGATGTTTCTTTATTAGGAGCGATAATCGTCAAAGAAAGTGATTTTTGTGAAATGCGACTTTTCCAGCTTATTAGAAAGGATTCTAATTCTTCTGGAAGTAAAGTACTTCTTATCCATTGGATAAACGCTTTACAAATAGCTTATTATTTCTTATAGAATACACAATCCTGCTTTTTATTAGATTTGCCAATTCCTTTCCGATTCCTTAAAACCAAAATCTGCAATCAACTTTGAAGACGCGAAACGTTAGAAAAAAATCTGAATTTATGATTGATTATGAGATCATCCATGTCGCTGGTTAAAATTCGGAACCGTGAAACTAAATTTTATGTGACAAAATCGAGTTGCTTACTATACTCGAAAAAAGAATATTATATATTACTTTATGGTAAATAAATAATAGATATAAACTAATAATTTTGAAACTTTAAAACTTAATTTGAAGATCTCGGCCTATGGACCGACCACAGGATGTTTATTTACTGAAGATCTCAACTTTTTATAGTACTTTTGTATGAGAATTATTAAAAAGGTGTAACGGAAAAGTTTATCGGAATTACGAATATTTGATCATTTATGTATTAAATAATTTTTTATTTAAAAAATAAATCATTTTATAATTAAATTTTACGGAATAATCCATTTACTCCATAAATTTAACCTCTAATTTTCATTGATATTCCTTTTATGCTCTTGATCTATTATTCATTATTCATTATTTCTTTTAATGAGAATAAAACAAACCTGCTTTTTATTAGACTTGCCAATTCCTTTCCGATTCCTCAAACCCAATCTGCAATCTACTTTGAAGACGCGAAAACGTTAGAAAAAAATCTGGATTTATGAGATTGTTACAGATTAAATTCAGCATTTCATCCCCGTCAAATTAAAGAACATAAATTTTATGTGACAAAATAAGTAGAGACATGAGTTCTAAAAAAATTTTATTATATTTTATTTTATATTATGTAAATCAGGAGGAGTATACATATTGTCTAAATACATTCCTAAGAATTAGAGACAAACCAGAATAACACCATCGCCCAGCCAAAACCAGACCCTCATTTAGAAATTAAGGAATCACCTGTTGGGTACCAGACCGATACCCTCCAGTAATAAATCGTGACCAATAAAAAAAGAACAAGAAACGTAAACCGTGAATAATCAGAAACTGGGGTTCAAAAATTAATAAATGCTAGGTACTATACATAAAACGGAACATGATGTCCATAATCTATGATACAACGATGAGAAGAAGAAAAATTAGCAATATGTTCAAAAAAAGAACCATTATGTAAAAAATTTGATGAAGAAAATAAAATAAAAAGTAAAACGATAATCACAAAACGGATTAGTGTAAACAAAAGCAAAACGGTCATGAACACGACGTCGTCGACGCGTATTAGTATTCTCCTGCGTATCATCATTGGATGCATTATTGTTTCGTCGGTAATTTTTAAAATCTTGTTTAGTAATATTATTGGCAGTTTCCAATTTTTCAAAAAGTTTTATTATAGTTTATCCTTTCTTTTTTTATTCTTTCGTTAAAATTTCAAAAGGAATTGTTGATATTAAGGAAATTTAATAAAGAAAATTTAATTTCATAAATAATAAGTTAATTACATGGCTTATTTATTAATGCATTCATTTGTCTATTTTTCATTCTTTTAATTTTTTTAGTTAAAGATATTGATAGAAATTGTTGAAAGAATGAGTAACGTAAATACGTTAAAGAAGTTAAAGATAAAATAGATGTACAGTACTCGCTAGGTAAATTTGAATGGCTACAGTTAATAGATGTTTCACAGAAATAGGCTATAAAAATGATGATAATTTTCGCCTGATTTAGGATTTGCAATCACCATAATGCTGGCTGATATTAAGATTGGCCATAATTTGTGAATTGTAATGTTGGCCGACCTTAGCAAAATCAAAGAATTTCACAGAATTCACCGCAGAAAATCATCGTCTCTGGTCATTGATACGTAATCAATTTTTGCAATTTTTGAGTCACACAATGGATGATCCGATTGCTTATATTTTATATAAATACGGGACTTAAATCTTTATTTAACCCTTGTTTCACAAATTTTTATTCCTAATTTCTCTGGGGGAGAAAAAAAAAAAAAATTATGTCTAGATTTAATCAGGATGTACTTTTATTGATATTTGAAGAATTACAAGATGATTCAAAATCTTTATTTTCATGTCTAATGGTTAATAGATTATGGTGCGAAGTTGTAATACCAGTATTATGGAGAAATCCTTGGTGTCATTCTATTAATGATTTCTATAAAAATTCTTTATACGACATTATTACTTGCTACTTAACTGATGATATTAAAGAATTTCTAACAAAACAGAAAATCCGATTACCTCAAACATTACGCCAATCACCTTTATTTGATTATTTATCTTTCTGTAGGAGTATTAATGTGAACATTATTAATAATATAATTTCTGTCGGATCTTCTTCGGCTTATAATCAATTTCTTTTGCAACAAGAATTTTATAATATCTTGATAGAAAAATGTTCAGAGTTGAAATATTTGGATATGAGATCAATTAGACATCAAATATTTTATTTCCCAGACGCAAAAGTCCGCCTTGAATCACTTTGTGAGTTGATATGTGATACAACTATTGATTCTATATACTTTTATGGATTAACAAGTATATGTCAGAATATACAAAGATTAATAATTATTAATGCATACACAAATGTTAATTATGGAATTGTTAAATTAATTGAAGTTCAGAGGAATTTAAAATATTTTCAATGGAAAGATAATATTGAAGATGATAATTATTTTATAAATCCTTATGAAGAAATTTTTCTTGCTTTAATAAAAAAAGCAAATACACTCAATCATTTAATAATTTATGGTTACGAACATACATTCGTACAATTGGTATTACTACCGGAACTTTTTAAATTAAAAACTTTAAAAATTGATAATCTTTTAATTGGAAAAGATGAATCGAAAAAGTTAATCTTCCGTTATCTCGAGACCTTTAATGTAGATTATATTAGAATCAGTACAGTAACTAGTATTATTGAAAATAATGGAGGACATTTAAAAGAAATTTTAGTAAAATATTATGATTTTTATAATTTTGAACGTAATTTTAGTGAAGATTCTCTCAATTTTATTCGTAAAATTTATAAACATTGTCCTTCAATTGAATATTTAGCACTTTTATTTCCTTCTTCAAATGAACATTTTAGTGAATTCGAAAAATTACTAAATATTTGTCAAAATTTAAAATCGTTATTATTAATTATAACAAATATTAATGGAGAAATTTATGAAAATGGGGAGAAATTATTAAAAATATTAATTAATTCAGCGCCTATTAATCTTAAAGAAATTAGATTTTTTAATGATTTTAAATTTTCTTTAAAAAGCTTGGAGGAATTTTTAGAAAAATGGAATGGTCGACCTAAACTTAATATACTTACAACTGATCCCCTTTATATAAGAGAAGATTATATCAATTTGATTAACAATTATAAGAATAATGGCGTAATTAAAGATTTTAAGAGTAATTTAGAAAGGAATGTTATTTTTAAGTATGAAATTTAAAAAATTATCAAATTTAAGTAATGTATGTGAATTTAAATCACCTTTTTTTTGATTGATCCCCTATTTTATAATGTTAATAAGTTTTTACCATACAAATGTACTGTATATAGTGTAAAATACATACTTGTTATTCCATGGATATCAATGAATAACTAAAATGCCTTTGGTATGAAGTTTTTATTAGATATTCATGGAATAATAGGCTTATCTCATTGTGTGCCATCGGTGTATACATAATACTGATGGGATAAAGTAATAATATTACTATAATAAAAATCAAATTAGGCTTGAAATGTATATTGTAAAGCGTTCTGCCTATAGTATTTTCTTTTTCTTGTAAGCTAATGGTACAATAATTATAAGTTTTACGCACGTTAATCACCATGGTCGCGGAGTTTTTACTCCAGTGTATCGGAGATATTCATGTTTGATCATTTATTTAAAAAAAAATGTTCAAAATATTCTTTTCTTGAAAAAGCGTGTAAAAGTTTTTATTATGAACTTTGTAGTACATATGGTGCGTGATAACGTACGCCATTTGTAAATTAGTTTTCTTGCCAAAAACTTATCAAGTATCTCTACTAATATTGTCAAACAACTGTTGAAAATATTTTGCTAACTTCACATTCTTCCATTTCATTATATCAGTGAGTGTATCTGCACTGTTGATGTCATTTGCGGTTTCCATTTCTCAACCTATCAATCTTGTCCATTTTTTGATTGATTGTCATCACTAAAGTTACCGAGAATCAGTTTTTTTTCTGAAAAATTATGTCTCTATTAATTATATAGAATATTTTAATAAAATATATAGAATTCATAAGTTTATATTTTATATTTACCAACTTGTTATCTCCAGTCTCCACAATTACTTGTCATGAAGTTTCAAGCTGTCACGTTCTAGTTTTACCTATTAGAAAAGGATTGATTGTTAGCAGCATCACAAAGTATCATTATTATACTTGACCAGTCTCGTGTGATTACTATATGCTGCGCAAATCATATTACGTCTAAATATTTTATAAAAAAAAAAAAAATAAATACTTCATTAATGAGGGTTGAACTATTAATCATCTGTTTGGATGGGCTGAAGTCTGTTTCGTGTAAAATTTTCCTATCAATATTTCTCTTGCATTTTGGTGTTATTTGAGCACTAGTTACATTATAACAGCATCACCACCCAGTCAATTTTAATTCTATGATTACTTGTCTTAATTCCTGTGGAAAGCGACCATACACTCAAGAGTAATATACTTTCTTTCATGTGTTGAATTTATTATATTAATATAATTCTTATTTATAGGATAATAGTGTATGTCGCAAATGTGATCGATAGTTTCTTTGCATATCTTCTTTATAGCATATGGTACTGGTTGTAGTGCCCATGAAAAAATTGTTATGTATAAGTTTCAAGAGTGCTTCATGTCTTTCTTTCAATGATTATTAATCTATAATTTTTGTTGTTTCAGGTGAAAAATATTTATTAATCAACAGTAAACGTTGATTTTTAGTCTTGCATTTTATTTTTTAACGTAAAAAGTTCATTGTAAATACTAAGTATCAATATAATTCTATTTTTTGGACTTCTACTTCGGCTGTTAATAAAAGAAATAGACGCATTTAAAGCTATATTAGAATCACAATAATAAAAATTTAAATTTCAATTGATATAATCACTTACTATAGTTGATAAGACAAATAACCTAGCAACAGTAGGACTTTTGGACATTTATTTTATTATGACAATGGATATTTCTCGACTGCTAAATATAGATTACAAAAACTTTTTTAAGATTCTGACAAAAAATTAAGCTTTGTAACCATAACTTACTCGATGATAATAATCTGGGAAAGTAATATCTTTGTTAAATAAATAAGTTAAATAATATTAAAATCTTTTATTTTATTATTAAATAAATATGTTTAGTTTTTTAATTTAAATTTAAAACGTCGAATCATTACGCCTAAAAATAGTGAGCACAAAAAACATGTCTAATTTAAAAATTGATAAAAAAAATTAACGATTCAATATTTGGTTAATAATTAACCAATTATGTATAAGCAATTTTATAATTTATAATAGTATTAAAAAGGAAAGGATATAAACACAGCCACACTGTGTCTTATTAATTTTCCCGTACGGGTTGGCTCAATTTCAATTAAATTAAAAGGTCACGGGATACTCGTCATTCGGCAAATTTTATTTGTTGAACTTGTAACTCTCTCTCTCTCTCTGGTAAAGAATAAAGGATTGCATTGTATCACTTATATTCGATGCATTGATCCAAAGGTTCCAAATCTTTATTGATGCAAAATGATCAGCAACTCGTGACTCTCTTTACAATAAATAAATTAGGAAACAACTAACATGCATTTCCATTCAGGGCCAGAATTATATAATACTGCCTGGCATTATCTAAAAAGGAATGATCTGCATCCTAATCTGGCGCAAGCTTTTGTTTCCATCTTTGCTTGTATGACTAATTTTATTATAATTACCAAAGTGGTGTATATAAAAATATAAAAATAGTAAATGAGTAACTTTTTTTCTTGATACAATTAAACTAAAAAAAATTCGTTCCCTTCAATTAAAATTCTTGATTTATTTCGATTTTTCATTATTAAATAGAATAGAATGTTAAATTAAATTATTTACACATTTAAAGTTGATTTTATTTAATTAACAAAAAATTCATTCGTTATATGTATGAATTATGAATATTTAAAATTAAAGATACAATCACTTAAATAAAATATTTTCTGAAAAAAAATTTGTTGTACCAATTTTAATTTGAGTTACGAGATCAAAGAATTTTTATTTTATTATATACTTATGATCAAAATATTATGTAATATATACAAATCTATGTTTCCGATTCTAGAAATTCAACGGTTACAAAGATCGTCATAAAATAATATAAATAAAGCTTTGGTTCAAAACTTTAAATTTTTATTACTTTTCTTTCCTTTTTTTACAGTTATTAAATAATGTCTTCAAAATTTTGGGCAGAATTATCTAACGATTATGAAAAACTTTTTGAAACAGAAATAGGATATGATGTTATTATTTATGCAGGGGAAGAACAAAATGTTAAAGAAATTCATGCTCATTCAAATATATTATGTATTAGATCTCAATATTTTCGTTCTGCATTTTCCAACAATTGGGCTGAGAAAAAAGATGGAAAATTTATTTTTAGGAAACCAAATATTTCACCAAAATTATTCAATATAATTCTTAGGTATGTAATATATGTAATAATTTAATACTAGTTAATCAAAAAAAAATCCTAACTAGTAATTATATTTTAGATTATTTAATATTAGTTAAACTAATAATTATATCAAATCCTAACTAATAATTATATTTTAGATTTATTTACTGTGGAAATATTGATTTGAAAAATTTACAAGGTCTTGAAGTATTAAATTTGTTGATAGCCGTAGATGAACTTAATATTCATTCGTTGATTTCTCATATTCAAGAATTTTTAATTGAACATAAAACTGAATTTTTACATCAAAATCCAACTGGTATTCTTGAAACTGTTTATCAACATGAATCATTTACAGATTTATGGAAATTTTGTCTTGAAAAAATTTGTGAAGAACCTAAAATTTTATTTGATTCTGATAATTTTATTAATTTAAAAACTCCTTTATTAGAAATATTATTAAAAAGAGATGATTTAAATATTGATGAAATTGAAATTTGGGAAAATTTAGTTAAATGGGGAATTTCTCAACAAAATATAATTAATGATCCAACAAAATGGAGTAAAGAAGATATCACAAAGATTGAGAGAGAATTACGTCAATTTATTCCTTTAATTCGATTTTATGATATTGAACCTGCAGATTTTTTTTATAAGGTTTATTGTTATAAAGACATATTACCAAATGATTTAATTCATGATCTTTTAGAATTTCATATAGTTCCTAATACAAAACCTAAAACTAATTTAACACCTTCAAGGGATCCAGATTTAAAAGGTTCAACTTTGATTAAATCAAGTTATATTTCACTTTTTGCTTCATGGATTGACAAAAAAGATTCTTCTCATTATAATAAGAAAAATATTCCTTATGAATTCAAATTACTATATCGTTCAAGTCGGGATGGAAATGGTACTGATTCTTTTCATGAAAATTGTGATAATAAAGGAGCTACTATTTGGGTAGCAAAAATTAAAGATTCAACACAATTAATTGGAGGGTATAATCCACTTGATTGGAATGGAAATTCTTGGAAAACTACAACAGATAGTTTTATATTTAATTTTGTAAATGGAAAAATTATTTCTTCTGCAGAATTAGGTTACGTTAATAATACAAGATATGCTATTTATTGTGATTCTGTTTATGGACCAACTATGGGTAATTTACAATGTAATAATAATAATTGGTCTTATTATGGTGGTGGTGGATGTTATCATCCTAAATTGGGAATTCCAACAGGTTTTACTGTAGAAGATTATGAAGTATTTCAAGTGATTAAAAAAACAAATTAATTCATAAAATTTAATTTTCATAATAAAGATTTTTATAATATTTCATTTGAACTTACCTGTAATTTATTATTATATATTCAAATTGTTAGCCTCTTATTGAAAATAAGCTATAGTAAATTATTGAATCAATATTTTCATATTTTTTTCTGAAATTTAAACAATAGTCATTTTTCGAAGATTATGATTAGCTATAGGTCAATATTATTAATTTACGTTCACTACTAACAAGTTTAATGCTTTTAAAGGATGGTAAAATGTGAGAAATGATTAGCTGGAACAAGTTTAATTAATGTTTATCAACGAATCCATATTTTTATTAATATGTGTTTTGAAATTTATAAAAAATGATCTCTTTGACTCTTTCTTTAATTACAGCCGTTTTCAAAATGGTTGAGGCAGTTTATTTGTGATTGAATATTCGAATACCAATATTCATCCGGTTTTCATCCATTATTTGTCCGGTATTTGTCCGGTATTCGGTTTTCTTTTTTTTTATTCAAACATAACTGCATCAACCATTGATTGATCTGAATCATATTGTTCAGCCCGGCCTACATTATATACTTTATTTCAATAAAAAATCATATGATAAGTTATCGTTCAGCTTAATAGGATCATGCAGATTTTCATAGACCGATATTTTTATGAGGAGCAATAATACATGATTGATATACGCAGTGAAATTCGATATACCGGAACCTTGATATAACAGAAAGTCTTGATATATCGGAATTGGGGTCTGGAACGGATTATCATAATCTATAATTAATTTACCTTTGGTATAACGGATAACGGATTTTTGACAAATTTTACTAATGGAACGGATGGTTCTATTATATCGAATTTCACTGTGTAATAAAGTGGAGTAAAAAAATAGTGTAAATGAATATTTTATAGGAAAAGTTTAAATAAAGCTTATAAAGTGGATTAAAAATAGCATAGAAATTATGATATAATTAATAGCATGATCAAAACCGTCAGAAACACTTTTATTGGATATCGGTCACAGGGACCTTCATTGATTGGTGAAAATGACCACTACGCGGCCCATCATTCGGTCCTGTGACCGATATAGTCAAAATTAATGACTGGACAATCATCCGCAGTAATTAATATTTGGTGCTGAGATATTTAACATACATTTCTATTATTATGAAAGATTTTCTCTAACAGAATAAGATATGATGTTATTATTTATTCAGGGGAAGAACAAAAATGTTAAAAGAAATTCAGAAATTCACGTTAATTTAAATGTATTACGTATTAGATCTCAATATTTTCATTCTAAGAAAAAAAGATGAGAAATTTATTTACAGGAAACGTATATTTCACCAACAATTATTTAATATTATTCTTAAGTACTGTAATGTGTTTAATTTTAATTGTTCTTTAAAAAAAAAAAATTTGTCTACTAAAAGCTAAGAAGATATACTCGAAAAGTTGAATGTACGTTGGTAAAGGGTCATCAGGAAGAGGCCAAGTTAAAACTATTTCAACAACGTTGGTTTTTTGCTTTAATTATAATTCTGTTAAAACCAATCAGTTAAGTCGGCATCACTATTCCAAATCCAACTAGAATTCTTTGAAACTGTTTATAGGATATTTACAGATTTATGGACTTTCTGTCTTGAAAAAGTTTTGAAGAATCCAATATTTTATTTTAAAAGGATGATTTGGATTTGAAATTTGAGAAATTTATTGAAATAGGTGTTTTTCAACAAATTATTGATAATAAACCAATCTTTTAGATTCCCAATATAAAGAATGATAACCTGAATTATACATTTTACAGTAGAAGATTATTAAATTATCAAAAGATTTAAAGAAATTGGTGGTAATAAAGTATTTTAATACGTTAATACGTTTTCTAATAATAGAATTGATTTTTTATGATATGAAAAATGATTAATAATGAAGAATGACTTATTTTATTCTCAAATTTTTTCGGGACAAAATTAGATTTTAATACAAACATTCTCCCCGTTTCAAAATAGTGTATGCAGTTATATTTGAATAAAAAAAAAGACGGACGATAACCGGACGATAACCGTAACCGGACAAAAAATGGTCGTAAAAATTAAAAATAAAACATCATCCATTTATGTTTTATAAATGTAGATTAATTTGCATTAAGCCCATATCCGCTACTGTAGCGACAAACTATCTTGGACGATTTTATTTTATCAACCTTCTTAAGTTAATTACACATCTTTTATAATATAATGTAAAATGTCTAATCGTGAATTTATTAAAATTCCAAATGTATTTATTCATTTGATATAATTTAAAATTTATTTTATTTTTAATGTAAACTATTATCTGTTATCTTTTTTTTTCTATTGTTCTATTATTACATCTAACGACTTAATTTTAGTTCGAAAATTATTAAATTACCGTGGCTGCATTTTATGATTATTTACAGTTACAATGTATAGATAAAAAATTGTAGATATTAGAATATAATTAATATAATTATAAATAAAGAACATGCGGTTTTACTTACTTTGTGTATAAAATTTTAATTTTAAAGATAAGCTAGTTAATTAACATAAGATCTCGGATTGAGAAAATAAAATTTAGTAATTTAGTAATTATTTTGAAATTTGCTTTAACGTTGCGGGCGAAACTTATTTCGAAGAAAAATTCGTGGCCACAGTTACGCTGTGAGACAGCTTACTGTGAACGCCCTTTTCTGAAGTGTTCGTGCGTAAGATTGATGTTATTTATAATAGTATCGTGATAGTAATTATCTCGTGTAACATTAGATGTACGAATGACTCAAAATAAATGAAATACTTTGCGCCATCAAATACCAAATGGAAAATTATGCTTTTCGAGCATCCTCAGATAATAGTAGTTGAATAGTAATCGAAAACGAAGAGAAATAGTAGCAAGAAATGACAAAAGACGAATAGTAGAAGATAATCTTGAAAATAGCGACAATTGTACATATATAGAACCGGATTCTAATTACAATAGCGTTTCTAATTTACATTATATATTATTGACGTATTATTTTATTAAGAAATACAATATAGAATTAATATTATTCTTGTTTCTATTGAAAAAAAAGTTAACATTCTTAGTAACAAGTTAAATTTTTATAATTTTAGATATGATTATTGGAAATGGGGAGCGCGTTACTTTATTATGTAATAATCATTATATTTGTAATTAACGCTTTTATAATAGAAAAATAAAATGTTTAAACGTCAGTATAAAAGTTTTAAAAAATGCTTATTGATGAGACCACAGGGAAATAGATTAACGAAGATTTCCTGTGATCATGTCGCATATTATTAATAAAATTGCCAGATGAAAAATTACGGGATTAATGGGATTAATGTATATACAATATCCCTTCATTTTGCCAAAGTGTTGACAAATTCATATTCTCGTTTATTGATATTCAGGTTTTTTTCAACTTTAGCGGGTTCTAGTTGATAATATGTTTACTGTGTATCCGCGGAATGAGAAATTCTATGATTATTTAGTATGTGTAAATAATATAACATTAAAAAATTGATACCCTAACCCTTAGATCTAAGTTACTGACTTTAGGTGCCGTCGGAATTGTCGAATTAAAATTACGGCATTACGAAATATGGATTTTACCATTTATACTGTATATCTAACAAAATCATATAGATTTACGGATTACAAACTATCTACGACATTAACCAGAAAAAAATATTTACTTTGTGTAATTTTTGCATTTTTGGCATTAAATAATTACGACATTACGGCAATTTAATGTATTACGGTATAAGTTCATATGCCGTAATTAATTCCGACGGTAAGTATATTACTAACTGTATTCCAATAATAAAACCAGCATTTTAGACACTTTAACAACCTTGATAACTCGAGAGATCACAAAAAGGGCGAGATTTTCATTCAGTTAATATATTAAGTAAAAATATTTTAGGACTATGACAACCTAATAAAGAAATTTTAGTATGTACTGTTGAAAAAAAAAGTTAAGTATAATTATTCTATACTGAGTACAACACTTAATATTGACCAACGTGATCAACAGACGCGTAATGATATGGCGCGTAAACAATCTACAATCTTACATCATACTAATCACTTTTAATGATTTTCCCATGAGAAATTATCTATAAAATCGCTTTTTTTTCTCATTAGAACTTTTTAGTTTTCAAAAGTTTTTTTTTCCTTTTAATATTTACTCTTATCCTCAAATATTATTTCTTCTTCTAATACAATATTTAGTTTTCGAAAGTTTTTTTTCCTTTCAATATTTTACTCTTGTCCTCAAATATTATTTCTTCTTTTAATACAATATTTAGTTTTTGAAAGTTTTTTTTTTCCTTTTAATATTTACTCTTGTCCTCAAATATTATTTCTTTTAACAATAATATTTGCTATTTCTTTAATATTTATCATTTCTTCAATATTTGTCATTTTCTTTTAATATTTATTATAAACTTATACTATATTTTTATTTATTCAATACTTATAAGGCTTTTATTCTTATTCTTTTGTGTAAAAAAAGTCTTGGAAGATTTCTACTTAAGCAACAATTAATAAAGAGAAATTTCTTGAGGTTTATATTATTTTGGTAAGTGGAAATGACTAAGCTGGGACGTATAAGGGATTTGTGCAC
>JADRCO010000854.1:0-25450 GCA_021464525.1 Rhizophagus sp. LPA8_4_AMF
ATAACACCATTCTTGGAATTATTAATATTCCAATTACCAAGCTGTCTAGAGATTTTCATGTACAATAGCTTCATATACAATAGGAGAATATGGAATGGAAACTAATTTTCCAAAAAAAGGCATTTCGTGACTTTTTTAAAAAAGCGTGATTTGTTTTTTTTTTTTGAAGACAAATGTTACACAACCCAATCTCATCCTCATAATGGCTCCATCCTAACCGCGAGCATTATTATTGGCTGAATGGCTGGACATCAAGATCATCATAGCAAGTTCAATTATCCTGGACCGGTTCAGGTTTATTATCCTAGACCTGTAACCTAATTTGAAAAGATTTATGTACTTAATTGTGATGTATTGGACCATGATCACACTTTTCTCACAGACCAATAGGAAAATTTTGCTTTTAACATTACGTTTTATTTTTCAATAAATTTTTTTCGTCATAATATATTTTTATTGTAAAATTATGATTAAATTATAATTTACTAAAAAACTAAAACAAAAGGAAAATAAAAAATATATTTCAGTAGGAAAAGAGAATTAACAGCTACCTATTCTTATCTATAGAAATATCAAATATGTAAGTTCCATTTCACGATATCTAAATGCTCAAAGTTTGTTAAATAAAAAAGAAGTTAGAAAAAAAAAAGTTAACAACTATTCTATCTCCCATAAAAACATACAAACTCTATTTTGCAATATACAATATAAATAAAAAAGTAAATTTAACAAAACATCACTGCTTCCCAAAGAATCTCCATTTCAAATATTCCAAACTTACAAAACACGCTATTTCCTAAGCCCCAAAGAAATTTACTAAAATCTATTTCAAACATCAAACCTACAAATATAAGAAAAGAAGGATTATAATGGAATTGAGCAAAAATGAAAAACGGAAAATTTGAACCTGTCTGTCGATCCGCACTTATTATATGCATCACACCATAAAATGTTTGGGGTTGTTCCCCATATCGTCCCATCGGCCCAAATTAGGAGATCATCGCTGGTACAGTTTTAAGGCATTATTAGAATGGTCCAATAAGGACGATTTGGGACATGATCTACAACAGTTGTAAATATTTATGGTCTATCACTAATTTATTTATTCTGATGAGAAAGAAAACAAACCACTTATACGCAACCATAGAAAGCTCTAGAAAAAATGTAAACTTACTAATTTAAATTCTTTAGGAATGAAATTGACAAAAATAACAATACCAAAATATTTGCCGCCTTAAAAAGTTCAACTAAAGCCTAGAAATAAAAGATAATTAATTGGCTAGACGAATAGATAAAATGGAAAATGCAACATACTTATATGCTAGTGTTAAGGGCTTAACTGTAACCTAAAGATTAAAAAGAAAATTAGTGGCTGAACGAAATAGAGAGTTACTTTCTTGTAAGAAATAACAAATAAACGCGTTTGGTTAAATTTGCAGCCTGTTATAAAACGATCATAAAAAATTTTTTTTATTTCTTTTTTAAAAAATTATTTGGCATACTTTATTTGCTAACATGCATATGTGTATGACTAATAAATCTTTATAGTTGCCATACATAGCCACCATGCATACGGCGTACATAGCTCTCCATACTTTACTACTCTTATTCCTTACGTTTCTATCTGAAGCTAGCGTTTCTACAAAAAGAAAAAGAAACAGTTTATTAAAAATATTCTAATTAAAATAGAAAAATACCCCAGTAATATATGGACAGACAAAAATGCGTTTATTTTTACGTTTATTAAATACTTGTTAAAGTGTGGATTTAAATGTTTATTTTCATATTTAAACGTTTAAAATTTACTTTTAAGCATTTATTATTAGAATTTCACATTTAAATATTGTGCTACGAAAAAGAATTTTATAGAAATACTAAGTTTGTGAAAAAAAATTTATAAGCGTTTAATAGAAATTCCAAATTTGTAAAAAAGAAATTATAAACGTTTAAATGTAAAAATAAACGCTTAAATCATACTTTAAACGTAAAATATACGTTTAAACAAGCGTAAAAATAAACGCAATTTAGTCCGTTCTGGCTTGCCATAGTAATATCCCCTTTTTCATTTACCTTGTGTTTGCATTTAATAAAGGCGGTGTCACGGTACATTTTGCTTTATTGAGAAATTGAACCACAATGAGAACGCCATGCTGAATTTTTATTTTATTATCAAATAAAAAAAGTCAGTTCATCTAAAATGATTATCAAATCACCTACAGTCAATTCATATTTCATTAAGTCAATAATTTCTAGGATCACTAAATGCAAAAACAAGAAAATGCTATCCCGGAAAAATCTTGTACCGAATCACGTGGTCAGATGATTTCCTGAATTGGTTTTTAATGTGCTAAGTAAATTCTTATTTACAGTATACATAATTAACATATACAGCCCATTAAAAAAACATGGAAATATTGATGTGTTAATTTGCTTTATTGAATGTATAAATAAAAAATTTTTTGTTTCCGGTTTCATTTGACCCAATCATTAGAAAAAAAAAGTCGGTAGTTATAGTTATACAGATCGTACAGTATCAACACAAATGAAAAACTGAAATATATTTCGTTCATACAATTGCGTAATATCGGTTTCTTTTAAACGAGTTCATATTGGAGAATAGTCTTTCTCAATGAACTATTGAGGATAAAAATGGAAATAAACACGAGATAACATACTACAAATTAGGAAAAACTGCGTAATTTAGCTAATCAGCGTAGCTATATGAGAAAAAGGTGGTCTATAGTAAAAAAAAGTTTTTGGATTAGTTTGTACTGTTCACTTATTAGAAATTTTCCTTACAGTTTAATTTACTTATCGTTCAGCCAGTAAGATCATTTAGACTTTTACTGACCGATATTATTTTAAATTGATCAATATTATTTATGAGCTTATAACAATATTGTGTAAAGCTTATTAAAAGCTAATCAAATAAAGTTAGTTTATTTTATCAGTCAATATGATCAGTGAGGGCAGAACGATAATACATATTTATCGTTCTAGCAAGCATGTTATACAACTTATCATGATCGTTGTGATAATAGAGGTGCTATTATTGTTATTGCTAAAATTATGAATTCTGATCAATTAGTTGGAGGTTATATTTCACTTAGTTGGCATTCAAAAAATCATGGAATTTTACTGTTGGTAAGTTTATTTTTCTACAAATAAAGATAAACTGTGGTAAGTTATAGTTTTGATGAACATTCTATATATTGTGATCCTCTTTATGGTCTTGCATTTAGTAGTGATTTAATTTATTCAAGTAATGGTGCTTGGAGAAGTAAAGCTCGTTTTTACTATAAGATTGATATTCCATTGGACTTTGAGGTGGATGATTATAAATAAAGTTTTCAAGTTATTAAAAGATTAAATTATATAGATTCATTCTTTTATATCAAATTATTTTAATCTTAGCCTGTAATCAATTTTACGTTCAATCTGGGTAAATCTTTTATGATTTGGGATAATATTTTTAGATTTTTTTTTTTTTTGAACAATAATATTTTCCTTTAGATTAATGAAATAAAATTATGTAGTATATAAATACTAATACTATTCATTTATATAACGAACGTGTATTAGAATACTTAATAAAGAGGAGGTTTTTTCAGTAATGAATTAAATTATTTGCTAATTTAACAAGAATTTATTTCATAATTTCACGAACGCCGCATACCTCGTTTAATTATTGAATTGACCTAAAAAGGAACAATATTTTTCTTTATTTATTCAGATAAATTACAATATAGCTCAATAACGGTTAAAAAGAGTGTGTTATAGCAGCAATATATTATAAAACCTTTTATTCACCCTAATAGTTTCAAGTCTTCTGATATAAGTAATCTTTCATGTCATGACAGTCAGTCCTATTTGGTGTATTAACTTATTATTCAATCAAATTATATCGCGTACTAATATCTTCGGATCGAGGATGCTGATCCGTTTGATCATAACAATTAAAAGCTTATAAAAGTTTATTTAAAAATTTTTAATTTTTTATTATTTATATTGAAAAATGATTTACAAATTATGCTTTTTTCATATAAATATAGCTTATTATGATATTTATCAAGTATAAATAAAATATCTAGAAATATAGTATGTTATGATCATATGTACCCGAACAATAATGATTCTTATATATACTGTACTAAATTTATAATTGCATTGTTTATACTGTATATGTTTACAGTGGTAAGACTATGATGCTTACAGAATAGTTACTTTGTCAACATATTTAACTGAATTTATTCTTTGTCACATTCATTGACAAGACTGACAAAAACCAAATCATTATGACAAAACATAGGATAATATAAAATTTAGATATATATAAAATTGAATCTATTTTTTGTCACATTGACAAGTTCTGATTAAAATCATATCAAACTTTTGTCAGTCTGATTCATTTGACATATACAGGAAATTAAAGGAACTTATATTAATTTGTACATATTTAATATTATGACTTGACTTTAGTCAGCCTAACTCATTCTTATTAATTCATGTGTTAAATTTTTTTCACTTTGATATCTAAATGTGTCAGTCCAAGTCATACTATCTACAAAGGATTTTTTTTATTTAAGTTCCCTCCCCATATACATTTTTAAAACTTTAAATTGATTTTTTACCAATATTGATTTAACCAACTAATTAAACTTAATTAATCACTTTACTACACAAGAGATTTTACAATTAAATTTTTAACTTAGTTAACTACAATGAGTACATCTGAAGACTACCCTGGTCAAAATGGTAAATCTTGTGAACTAACTTTTAACTTACAATATTAAATAACTAACAACCTTCCTAGCTCTTATCTCTTATGTAGCAGAAAAAAATAGGACAACAAAATCATATTGGGGGTTCTTAAATAGTCATCGCAATATTATTATTACTTCAATTATTACTTCTTCAACTTTTTCAGACAATTGGAATAAACTTGATAATCTTTGGGCTGGCCGTTTTTTGCATGAAGTTCCTGATTTAAAAGAAAAGGTGCGTTTTTTATTTTGCAATGGGCGGGCAACCCCTAAGTTGATCATTGGTTTGACTCTGGGGAATTACTGGATTTGACAACCTTGGTAACCACTCCAAGTTTCTCAGTTCAGGTGCCTTAACTTTGACGTTGATATAAGTCTGCTAATTCTGGAGGAGGAATTGGCTATGTACCTTCTTTTATCACTAAATAAAAATTTTACGCACTACTAATAATTTCTTTCTTATGATAGGTAATCATAGAACGTTTACGTTATGCAAAAACATTAAAAATATTCTGGCAAGAAATTATTAAGGAATATAAAGAAAAAAAATCTAACACCTGCTTCAAATATTAATCTTACTGATTTCTGTCATGATATCCTTCAAGAACTTGATGATAAGTCTAATATTCATCCATTTTATAAATATGATGAAAAGGAAATTTCAGATAAAATTATAAAAAATCCAATGGATTTATTTACTATAAATTCAAAATTAGAAAATAATCAATATACAAGTGTAGAAGAATTTGAAAAAGATATTCGTCTTATATTTCGCAATTGTTATACATATAATAATATAGAAAGTGAAATATATACCTTAGGAGAAGAATTGGAATTAGCTTTTAATAAAATATGGACTGAAAAAATTGTTTTTCAAGTTAAACAACAAAAGGAAAAATTAAAAAGAGCACGAGATAGTGATACTGATGATGGTAAGTAATTAATATTTTTATTACTTTTTTACATTTTTATATTATTTTATTTATTACTCTTACTTATTATTAAAACTTGTAATAAAACAAATTCGAATTTTAGAACAAAATAAAGATAAATTAGTATATAGACAAATTATAAATGATTCTCTTCTTATTGCTTCAGCATATGAAAATCTTGTTATAGGCAATATTATACCTTTTGTTGAAATTTTAAAAACATTTCTATCAACAAGATCACAAATATCATCATCTTCTGCAGATGAACCTGTTCTTCAAGCAATTGTTGAAAACCTTTTACCACTAAAATATCGTATTCCTGAACTATCATTAGTAGTAGACAGTACAAAATTAAAAGGATTTGGTCGATTTGGATATTCTGATATTTTAGTTTTAAAAGGAATAGGAAACAATAATGTTAGTTTGGAATTAAAATACATTTCATTAATTGGTTTAATAAAAAATCAAAAAAATAAATTTAATGCAAATGATCTGGAAAATTTAGATAAAATTATTGAAAAAGAAGATGAAAAGATTCTTCTGAAAAGATTGTATGCATATTGGTCAAAAGAACATAAAGAAACTAAGCAAATAACTATAGAAGAAGTATTAGATAATGGAATTAATCAATTGGAATTATACATGAATATCATTTCAAAAGGAAAAACAAGTGATTACTATAGTTCAGGAATATTTGATAAACGAATTAAAATAACTAAATCAGATCCTAATAAATTAAAAGGATTTGTTATTTTAGTGATTGGTTTTCATCGTGTTTTATGGAGATCTGTAGAAGAAATAATATCTAATTATTCATTTGAGAAGATTTAAAATATTTTTTTTTTAGTCTAATATATATACATATATATTTAATACATTATAATAAAAATTTAAAAAACATTTTACTTAATGGAATTATATTTTTATATATGATAATGGATATGAAAAAATTTTAAAACAATAATTATAATAAAAATTGCTAAAGCTCACCAGTTGTGATGATCACCATACTAGCATTATGATGTACTTTTGCCCAGAATTAAAAATCTAATAAAACTCTGGCCGGCATTACGTCATAAATTCACTACTGGTGACCGTCACCACTAGTGATATTTAGCAATAGGTATATCAAAAATCATGTGATTTTTATTTTATATTCAAATATTATTTAATGAAAAAATATTCAAAAAATTACATTACTAATAAAAATAAAATTAACTTGAATATTCTCCAAAGTATGAATATTGCTGTGCGCAGTTGTTTTTTTCACTTTACAGTGTAGTTTTGCCAAAGCGATTAAGCAATGCCCCGATTTTAACACGTCCACAACATCATCGTACACAATGATAACCCGGTTTCAATAACTTAAAAGATAATAGTAAGAATAAATAACGCATCTACTGAGAGGTTATGCTTCTTTTTTGTAGTTTTTTAAACTAAATTCTTAAATGAATATGTCTTTAATAATCGAAAGTTGACGAAAAATCACACCCGTCATATCTACTGTATATGTCTCTAAGTATTTGCGCATTGTTATTTTTAAGAAAGAATATATCCTTTCAGCGAAATGAATAAGGCATAAATTATTATTTTTTGTTACAAGGGATCCAATTTTTTTTAACTCGAAGATCAGGTTAAATTATTCCAAAGTAAAATATAATTAATAAAAATCAATTATAAATTCACAATATATCAGATTTAATAAACAATTAATCCCGAGTTCGTTTTATTATTAAAAAAGTTTATTATATTATGAACATTTTAGTAGCTCAGTTGAAACACTTTTTTTTATATATATATTTACTTTCTTCTATCTATTGTTAAACATTTAAATCGTAATTATTAAGAAATATTTACGTTTTGCATTGTAAGGTCAATCCCCGCAGTATTACCTGCCAGACTTATGTCTGTGCCACTATGCTAAACCAATCAAATTTATTAATAAAATTCCGGGTTCAAAAGGTTAATAAAATTAAATACAGACGATCTCCATTTATATAAATTTAATTTTGAAGTAAAATAATTCTAAGTCCATTAATAAAAATTAAATACAGACGATCTCTATTTATATAAATTTAATTTTGATTAAAATAATTCTACAGTGCAGATAGTCTATACTCAATTACTATACTATAGTAATAATTGATCAACTTTAAATACCTAAAAAAAATTTTTATTAATATTTTAAAATTTTAAACCGATAATTTTAATAGACATTGACTTTAACTTTAAAAATTATCGGTTAATATCTTTTTAAATTAAATTTTGGTTGAATTATAGCATTTATAAAACACATAATTTTAATTAGATAACCAAAAATTGATAATATGTAAATTTTATGTAATATTGTAAAAATTATTGTATTTAATAGTGCTTGTTTAATTAAGTTATTTTGATTTATAAATATATTCATCATTTCATCATTTATTATAAAAATTTTTTGAAAAATTAAAAATACTACTTAATTATTTTGGCCAAAATTATAATGTTGACTGAAATTAAGATTTGTAATTCTGGTCAATAATTAAATTCTAGCTTTTAATTGGCTTTTATATGCTTACATAATTTACAAAATTGAAAATTATTTTTATTTAATAAATTGATTCTTTATTACATATAGAATTTAAATTTTTTATTTGAATAAAATTGAATCACTGGATTAAATTTTATTCAATTTTTTTTAAGTTTCTATTATAGACTGTTTGCACTGTATGTACAAAATTTGTATCAACATCACTCTAAGTAAAACACTTTTTCAACACTTTTCATCTTAACAAACCTTTCAAGATTTCATTTTCAATCCATATTATTTTTAAACGTTGAAAAATTTCACATTTTTGATCTTCAATAATGACATCATAAATTACCCGGTATAATAACCCCTAAAATAATCACAAGAATAGTTGTACGTCATTACGGACGCAGTACATTATAAAATTACACTTTTTAAAATTTATACACTTAAAATAATTATAAAACTGCGTCTAACAAATAATACTGCGCACTATGTACATCAACATGGTGGCCGGAGGCACAAAATTCTAAATTTGTTGATGCAGATCGACAAATACCATGTTCCTATAAATAGATATGATGATTCTGTTGGTAATTGAGGTGCAGGTAAATTTACAGCTACGTAATATAAAATTCTGTTAATAGATTCTTAACGTGGTAGTCGGAGGCACAGAATTCTAAATTGTTGATGCAGATCGACAAATATCATGTTCCTACAAATAGATATGATGATTCTGTTGGTGCAAGTATATTTACAGCTACGTAATATAGAATTCTGTTAATAGATACAGTAATATTTACAGCTACTTTACATAGAAAAGTATAATAAACATAATAACTCGCACTTCTAGTTGGTACCATAATATTTTTCTGTATCTTGGAAAAAGTATTTAAACAGAAATCATAATAAATTTCCTCTCTAACTTTCTCATTCTCTCTTCCAATTCAACTTTCTACATTTTTAAACTTTCCTTAAAGCACAATGCATTGTTCTAAGTTTATTCTTGTTATTTTTTTTCTTTGTCTCATGACATGGAATACTAGCGCACATGAAAAACATAAACCTACGAAAACTGAGTGTACTACTCATAAACCTACTCATCACTGTCGTCGTCATAATAATAATAATCATCGCTGTCATCGTCGTAATCGTCATCATCATCATAAACCTACGAAAACTGAGTGTAAAACTCCAACTCCAACTCCAACTGTGATTCCTTGTTGTCAACCTGGAAGTCCTGGATTTAAAACCTCTGGCGAAATTCATGCCTTTATTCCTCCGAATATAGAAACTATTGGAAATACAACTCCAGAAAAATGTTGTGAAGAATGTTTTAATAAACCTGATTGTGTTGAATGGTTTTTCGCTCCTAGTAATAATCAATGTCTTATGAGTGCTAATAAAGATACTTGCAATAACAATATTATGGTACCTATTAATTCATCTCCATTTTCTCATGGTGGAATTATGCGATGTGACGCAGATGGTTGTTTGAAATCGAAATCGAATTAATCCGATTTCGCTGTTTCTAAATATTATTACGTTATATTCATCTTAAGATTTACTTTAGAATTTTAATTTTTAGATATCATGCATATAATAGAAATTTCTTGTATTAAATTATATAACTATATTATAGTTTCCATAGTAATACTTAATTTTTAACAATAAGAATTGTTTGTTGATGGTACTATTGTACTATCAGTGTATTAATATCTATAACGAAAGGCAATTATTATTATTATTTTAATTATATAAAGTTGTCCAAGAGCAAGCATTAATAAATATGTATTTGTAATTGTTTATAACATAACTAAATCACCTTTTAAATTGTGAGCAAAAGAATTTAACGTTTAAATGAATGAATGGTTAACGAAAAAATAATAAAATAATTTTTTTTGACAATTCACCACAAATAAATTCAGACATTCAAACATTTCATGTTCTACTTTAATCTTTATTAATTGAAGTGAAATACTAATTGAAAAAAAAAATTTGGAGTGAAATATATAAAAAAAAATAAAATTCCACTTACAGAATAAAATCCGAACAATCAGAGCCTATAGATAGAAATTGGTCGTATCAATCGCGTATCAATAACTTGTGAAAAAATTGTTCGGCAGAATTTGGTAACGCATATTATTTTTAAAGCAACGAAAATTTGAAATTTGACTTAATTAATTATATAATTTACATTTATGAATAGTTTGTTCATTCTTACAAATAAAAGAAAATTCTACATAAATAATACGTTAAAATAATTTGAAATATTGGCTAACTTTATTTTGGCTTATATTAGAATTCCCAAGCTTTGTCGTATGTATGGAGAACGGCAACACAAAATACGCGTTTATATTATATATATTTAATTTATTTAATTTATGTATAATAACTATGATATACTTGCGTATCAATATGATCAGTGGCTTGTGAGTTGTGTCTATCTCCTGGTTGTTAAATATACATATGAATAAAAAAGTACTCATAAAAAACAACTCATGATTATATTGAAAACGATACTAGTAGTAGACTGATTTGTTATATATGAATTATTTATTTTTTTTTTATTGATTAGTAATATTTAAAATAGGATCATGTCGTTTTTAACATACTGATATTTTTTAGATAAAGTATTTATTGCATAAATATCTTTGATATTTTTGACGCATTACGTCATTTAGATTTTATAGGTAAAATACCTATTGTTTACTATGCTTTTTATATGGAACATGATCTTGGACGTCTGCATAATAACACAGTTATTGGATGGTGGTTAAAATATCAACCGAACTGCTTCGCAGTTCGGTTATATTTCAACCCCCCTACCCAATATCGGTGTTTAGTGGTACCGAAATGAAGTAAACCCTTAAAGTGCGATAATACAATCGTTACGAATGGATTGTAATATATTTAAATTTAAGGTGCATTATTTTTTATCCGAATGACGATGGGGTATCACAATCATCACATGAAAGTCAATTAAACATCATATACCGATGCATTCTACCGATACCGATTTAAACACGGATAGTATATCGATTAACATACCGATTAATAAAGAAGAAATTTTTTTGTTTAAAATGATCCTGCTGATTTTATCAATATAAATGTTAAGCGTTAAAAGTAATTATTTATGAAATCTAATAATCTTTAAAATTATGGAGCGTATAAAAATTTCAAATTTATTTTGCGTTTGATAATGCAGAGAATTTATTATGAAAACAATTTTTGTTAATGAATATTTAAATGTAAGGTGATTACTGATTATTGTAAATAGGAATGATTAACATTACTTTTTCTGAAATTATCACCCGTTCTAAAATTAATTGGTCTTCTTTGATTAAATGAAAAACCTTTATTGAA
The DNA here is from genome assembly GCA_021464525.1 of Rhizophagus sp. LPA8_4_AMF. NCBI lineage: Eukaryota > Fungi > Glomeromycota > Glomeromycetes > Glomerales > Glomeraceae > Rhizophagus > Rhizophagus sp. LPA8_4_AMF. The sequence goes on from JADRCO010000854.1 coordinate 11,574, forward strand.
CCTATTCATCCTATTTACCGCAGCTTACTATTATGGAAAAAAAATGTGCTTTTCTTTGTCAGCCACACAATCAACCAGAATATAATATATCTAAATTCGATACTAACATTCCCTTTTATATGTTTTATTGAAATATATAAAATATCAGGTTTAATAACGAGTATTTACATGATTTGGTTAAGAAACTTTGTGATATTCTCGAATTCTCAATTAAATGGAAAAACAATGAAAAATTTCCTAATTCATTTTATTATTATTATTATTATTAAAGAAACATCCGTCTTTGTATTTTTTACTTAATTCAGAAATTATTTAACAATAAATGATAAATTCAATAAATAACATCTGAATCAATTTTATACACCCTTTTTTTTAAAAAAATAATTTTTCTCTTTTTTTTTAAGAAAAGAAAAAAATTACTTAAAATATACGTATATATATATATTTATAAATATTTTTTTTAAAATTCAAAAAATTAAACTTACCCTTTAGCACTAAACAATTCAAAATATACGAGTTGCTTTGGCCGAAAATAAACTTCAAATGGCCGCATATTTAAGTCCTTCGTCTCCAACTTCTCCTGCTGGTTCAGAATTTGATCGAATAAGAGTTATTGTTAAAAATAATTTAGAAAATTTTTATGTACGTTTAATTTCTCCTCCAACTTATAGGATTGATACTGAAGATGAATTTGAAGAACCTGAACGTATACATGGTCTTACTTGTAATGATGATCATGTCGCTGAAATTACTGATCGTTATGATAAGATTGAATCTGAATTAACTTCTTTTGAAAGAGCCCTATGGGTTGAATTTTGTGATCTCGCAAAAAATCACGTGATGAAGAGGTTGTCAAATTAATTGATGATTTAGAGAAAAAATTTGTTGAAATTAAGAACCTTATGGAAGGTAGGAAAAAAGATCTTGTTACTATAAAAGAAGGAAAAGAATTTGCAAAAGGCATAAATTCTATACGTGATCAACTTGATATAGTAAAAGGTAAAATGAAAAAAGATGATACAACAACAAATGCTTCCTTACAAGAATTAGATACTTATATGGTTGATGTTTCAGAATTAACCAAATCATTAAAATCTACCTATAGTTATTTATTTTCCCCTGAATCTGAAGATAAAAGATATAAGGAATGTTTTGATGAGCAAATTAATCAATATAAACTTGTAAGGGGTTGGATTGAGGAAGTACGTGTATGGTTTAGAGAAACTGTACGTATACGTGGTTGGATGCGTGAACGTGTAGAAATTTTATTAAATGTACCTAAAGTTGATCCTTTTCAAGAAGGTGGAACTCCTGTTACTCAAGAACAAGTTGATGAATGGCAAAAAGAATACGAGGAATTAGAAAGGGAGGTTGAAAAATTTGATTCTGAGGACGTTACACGTTTAAGAGCTCACGTTAAAGGTATATTAGGAACCGATAATGAAACAACTACTACTGATATATCCCCTGCTGACACCATGACAATCAGAATTACCTTCGAGACTTTAAAAATCCTTGATCAATTACTTGGAAAATTAAAAGATCGTGATCATGAATTGCTCTTTTAGCTTTACGTGTACAATGGGAACGTGAATGTGGTAATGCGATGAATTTTTGGAATATATTAATTGATGAAATTAATGATTTTATAATTAATCGTGGTAGATGGAAGGCTCCAAACTCTTCTGAGAAAAGAAAGGATGGTTGGTTTATTAATCAGGATCAACTTCTTCAACATGATGTTACTTCCGAATTATGTATGATCAATCAAAAGTTATTAGACTACATACAAAATATAATACCTCCTACAACAGAAATCTTTGATGATTTATTTAATACTTCTCAAACGCCATTACCTGAACATTTAATTGAAAGACAAGAGAACATTGAAGAAAGGGATAAAGATTATTTAGAAGAATACTATAAGTTCGCAAATGATGCTTTGACACAACGTAAACAAGCTATTGATTATTCTAATGAAACAGAATCAGCTTTCGCCGAAGGGATTAAATTAAAAAACGAATTAATTCTTGAAGAGTCAAATTCACATAGTGGTTCCGTCGAAAAGAAATTTATCGCTCGCGTAATCGAAATAAATCAACGTATAGAAAAATCTTGGAGTTCAATGGCTGAAAAAATAATATATCCACATCATGAAAGACATGATGATTCAGAAAATGAAGTAATAAGACAAGCAGTTGCATCTTTTATTGAAAGATTAAAAGTATTACTTGCTGAAATCGATGAAGCTTCAAAAAAATTATCAACGTGCTCTTAAATTTGTAAAATTATCTGACGGGCATAAAAAAGAAGCTGATCGTTAATATCTAAAAAGCATGACTATATAATGAAACGTAAATTTGACGTTTTCCAAGAACCATGTTTACATAAGAAAGTTGCAGATTTAATTTCAAATTCTACAATCTGAGGTCGATGTTGCTAAAAAACGTCACATCTTGGAAAATTACTATTCTATAATATTATATGGATTATTCAATAGTTAAATAATATTTAAAAATTACTTATTAAAAGATAGTATAAAGCTGTTTAAATCCAGATGTATTGTTTAACATAACTTTCACCCCTTCTTTTTATCTTTAAAATGGGTTTCATATTTGATGAATTTGATTGAATGGAATTGAAAAAATTATGTAACTATTTAATATTATACATTATTCATATTTTACCAATAAATTATCTTTTTTATATTAAACATATTTTCTAATTAATATAGTAATATCTAACACTGAATTTAAGATTTTAAATAATAACTAGGGAACGCAAACCGTTCAGGTAATCAAATTATTTACATCACGTGACATGTACAAACAAAATACAAAATCTAATTGGTCGATAAGCATGCGGGACAGAACGACATCTTAGAAGTAAACGGTCCTACGCTAGCTTCGGGTATATAATATCACCAAACTGTTACATATAAATAAACTCATTAAGCTATTTATTAAATATATGTGATATTTAATCTACCGTATCCTAAGCACCGCACCACTATGACTTTAGTGAAAAAATCTAAGAAAAAATTATAAATGAATTATTATAATAAAAATACTTCCGAATCCACGATTTTTTTCCGTTAAAAGTGGTCTTAAAATCGGAAGGATACTGTAAATGATATAATGAGCAAAAATATCAAAAATATTTATGCAATAGTGATTTATTTGTACCTTAGTCTAAAAATTATCAGTACAGTATGACCCTATTTGGCTGTATAATAATGTTTTTATAGTACTTTTTAGAATACTATTTAAAATTTATGATAATAACGTAAAATCTTTTTTCTTGTCCAAATTTAGATTCTCGACATTTATTAAATTCTCCACATTTAAATTATATTTTCCTCTTTCGTCATTTTTTTCATGGCACATTGAATACCTCTTTTTTGATATATATACTGTATATAAAAAAAAAAAAAAATTCTCTCTATTATGATTAGATTGAAATTTGAATTGTTGAGAGTTATAATTATTTACTTAATACTAACTTATTTATAGATGAAAAGCAAGTTTTAATTTAAGTGAATAGAATCTTTTAGAATTAATTTAAGAGAAATATCGATAAGTGAAATGTTATTTCGAGCGTTTTACGTGAATATTGTTATCTGCGATCAAAAAAATTTTGAACTCGTATCACCCTTAATTGTTTCGTATCAATATTGAAGATAAATTTTACCGTTAGAATATAAATAAGAAAAAACAAACTCCTATAACATGTGTATAAATATTTCCATAAATGGTTTGTCTTAAAAATTGAAATTATTTCGTTTATAAAATTAATGGACCGAAGTTGTTATTCACATTAATTTACTAAAAAAGGTGGATTTATTCTTGAAAGGATAAATAATAATTTTATTTAAATAACATAACAGTTATTCAATATAAAGAACTACAGGGTAAAAAATACAAATATAATTAATAAACATAAAAAAAAATAAAAGAAATAAAAAGGACTTATGAAATAAAATTACGTGTAGCTAAAGTTATATGCTAATTAATTATAAATCAGAAAAATTTATTGTTAAAATTGGGTATTCGTAATGTTTGAGGAAGAATAATTCAAAAAAATGTTTTCTTGTTGTTGAGAAGAAATATGTAGGACAATAATTTTAAATCAAAACTAAGGATTTCAGATTGAGAAGAGTTAATAATAGTCACGTTAAATGGACCATGTGGAGAAGCAATATGTTGCTGTTTGACCAATGGGCTGCTGCGGCACAACATACTGCGGAGCATACGAGGAGTTTAGATATTTTCGTTAGAATAATTGGTGTTTGTACATAATGTTGGGAAATTGTTATCAGAAGAGTTGATATTCACATCATTTTAATTAAATATTTGACAGTAGACTGCATTCAGTAAAAGTGTGATCATTTTGATTATTTTGTAAAGTATTTTGAATTTTGAATGAGATTTATGAATTCGTATTCAATGGAAAGTTATAAAAATTTTTTTTTTTTTTTTTGGAGAGGGACCTTATTAAACTATAATTGAAATACATTATTTCTTGTTTATACTTATATACTGTATATATATAATGTATTACCCCTTAAATGGTTTAAAATTCTGCATATTAAAATTTTAAAAAAAAATTTTTTTTTTTTAATATATATAATGTATTTTCTTTTACCATATAAAAAAAATGATAAAGATATCATTCTTATCATTTTCCGATTATTATTCCTCGTGAAAATATTTTAGGTCTGAAACACTAATTAATCATAATTTAAACAAAACAAGTAAGCAAATTGTGGATCTCTTTGTGTTTAATGAAGGACCTATGGATGTTACTCAAATACCGTATAGTCCCGAAAATAAGCACCCCATTTTTGCACGCAATGCCAGCCGAACACTTTATAATGTAGGCCAAAATTGCTATAATTCTGGTAAGGGTGCTTATTTTCGGGGGGAGTGCTTATTATCGGGACTATACGGTATTGATAATTGGAACTTAAAATGGATGAATTTGTTACGCGACCATTCAAGTTATTCAAGTTAGGCGCATGGCGTAAATAAATCGAGATTTATATAACGAAGAAATCCTACTCGTTGCACAAATTTTTAATTATACATATTATATAATTATATCAAATATTTTTGAATAAATTAAAAGTAGTTATAAAAAGGACAAAAAAAGACCTTTCTTCTCCAACAAGTATATAACATCCAATATAACCCTTTCTTAAGAATTGAAGAAAAATTACAACAGTATTTGCTTCACCGCTTAATATCTGTTTGAATTTTTTTTTCAAGAAAATTTGATTTCGTGCGAAAAAAAATAACGAAAAAACAATTATTTTTTCCTTTACAAAATCCCTTACTTCGATAAAAAGAAGTCTTATATAAGATACTTTTCCACATAAAAATTCCAAATTACAATTACTTCTTTGATTGCTACCTAGTACCTTCCATTTTTTTTTAAATAGTATCTTTTTTCTATTTTTTTTTTTTAATTAAAAAATTGTTGCGACAAAACGAACATAAGATTTTCATAATATTAGTATTTGCACGAATCAATATGAATCGAATGTATTATCCTTCATCGTCCACTATTAATACTATGGCTTACGTATCTCAAGATAATGTTATTGCCGAATACTCGTTTTTTTATAAAGCATGGAACGATCATCAAATTTATCATATTACCTGCAAAGAAATCTCATTTGAAATCATTTCACATCTTTTAAGCAATCATCACGTCTGCTCAACTCAAAATTACGTTCAATCAAGTAATCTACATGTATTTTATCACCAGCAACCTGACGATAAAAAAATTTATCAAATTATTTGTGAATTAGTCTCTTACAAGTTCATTATTGATATGTTGAATAAAATTAATTATGGGATTGAAATTGATGATCTACGACAAGAGAATTTGAATTTCTCAAGAGAATGTAAAGAAAATTTGGAATTTTACTTAAAACAAGATTTGAATTATTATTTGGCATCAAACAAAATTAACGAGCAATTAAATATGAATGTTAATGGTAGTTACTATACCAATGGTTCAGATAGTTCTAGTGCGAATTTAATTAATATTTCTCAACATGTGACAGATAATTATGATCAATCTCAACAAGATAACAACGATCGACTAACCTCCAACGATCAACTAACCTCTCAAAATGTTGTTATTACAGATTATACTCAAGCTCATACTAACATAAATATCCACCACCCTTAGAATAAATTCATATATTATTGAGATATTTTTTATTATAATATACGTGTTGTATTTATATTTTTATATTAGTATTACCATTTTTTAAATAAATTTATTTTACTTCAATACCACATTATTCGCTATCGGAAATATCCATACTATAATAATTTTAGTATGCATTATTTGGGATTTTTAAAAAAGACTTACTAACTTGCTCGCAAAATGTTATCAATGACAATAAATTAAATGGTATTAGCTTTGTCTATTTTATTTTAGTTTTCTTGCAAAACATTTTGCCAGCCATTATGTATGGTAAGTATGAAGGGGTGGTACGCACTGCAGGGTTTACGATAGGGTAGCATCCGCCCAGTTTCATCCAAGGTTACAGCCTGAACGGAATCTTGGTTATTTTTTGCAAGAAAATCAATTTTTATTTCTATTTTATTTTCTTCACAAATAAAGAGAAAGTCTTACTTACTTTCCATAAATGCACCAAGCGTCTTAAAAGTAGATAATAAATTGTGTATAAGATATTTTTGATGTAGTCAAAATATACAATAAAGAAACGGAAGGTAGGTTACGGAGAAATAGAAATGTTGTAGTGAAAGATTTAATAAGATTTAATGAGAAAGATGTACGGTGTCACTAAAGTTTAATTTTAGACAAGTTTCAAAATTGTATAAATTTATTTTATTCGAGTGAAGATTAATTGTGTATCGTAAATCGTGATATGTTGATGTAGTACAAAAACACAATAAAAAAAAAATTAGGAACGGGAGTAGGTACTTTACTCAACTTAATTCAAGAAAGACATGAATATTGCGATTTGCAATCAGAAAAATGTTGAACTCGTATCTCCCTCAATTTTTTGCAATATTAAATATAAAATATATAAATTTTATCATTAACGTAACCATGCGGTTTTGGTTTATTAGTCAGGAGTGTAACGAAGGACTATTTATTTTTCTGCGCAAAGGTTTCACAAAAGGGTTTCACAAAAATATCAGCCAGTCCTAAGTGAAAATAATTCGAAATTAGAGAAATAATAAAATGATCCTTTTTTTTATATCATGTATATAATATTTCAGTAAACGGCTCATCATTCATCCTAAAATTGAGAATTATTTCGTTTATAAATGGAATTAAGTTTATTATTCACATAATTTTATTAAAAAGGTGAATTTATTTCGTTTGGAAGGATAAATAATAATTTTTATTTAAATAACATAACAGTATACAATAAAAAGAAATACAGGAATAAAATTAATAAACATAAAAAAAAATGAAAGAAATAAAAGAATTTAAGAAATAAAATTACGCTTAGCTAAAGTGAAGTTATATGTTATGTAATTATATAAATCAGAAAATTTATTGTTGAAATTGGGTATTCGTGATATTTGAAGAAGAATAATTCAAAGAAGTGTTATGTTGTTGTTGAGAAGAAATAGGTATGATGATAATTTTAAATCCAGGAATATCAAAACTAAGGATTTCGGATTGAGAAGGGTTAACATTAGTCATGTTAAATGGACCAAATGGAGAAGGAATATTTTCAATAGGCTGCTGCGGCCCAACATACTGCGGAGCATACGAGGAGAAAACTGGAGTCGAGATATTTTCGTTAGAATTAGAAGTGGGCTGTTGATCAGAGTAATTGATGTTTGTATAAAATGTTTGAAAATTATTATCGGAAGAGTTGATATTTCATATCATTATAGTTAATATTTGAAGAAGAATATCCCGGTTGAATAACAGTAGATTGAGAATTATTGAATTCAGTAAAAGTGGGATCATTTTGATTATTTTGTAAAGTATTTTGACTCATAATTGAATTTTTTTGGACGAGATTTATGAATGTATTTATTTATAATGGAAATTTATAAAATAATTGAACCGACCTTTTTTTTGGAGAAAGAAATTTTGAACCATTTTATAATAGAAAAAAAGGTATTTGGAAAAGGAAATATGTTTTATCTGTTATAATTTACATCAACTAAACTATACTTAGACAGGAAACCTAAATCACAACCCGTAATGTTTACGTGCACATGCATAAAGCGTGACATATATTTATCACGTGACATTAATGTTACATTTGCGTCGGAAGAATCCTAAATTAAATAAAAAATGACAAACAGTAGCACAATCAAAATAAGAAAGCGCCAAAGAGCATGAATGAATGATTTTTTTGTTATATTGAAATATTTGATTGCACAATGTATTGTATATTCGATCATTTTTAATCAAATCAAATAAATTCACAGTATTACTATTGAAAAAATAATAAGCCTAAATAAAAAATTAATTTACAAAAAAAAAAGATCATTTTATTCATTTTATTGTATTTTGATACTATTTAAAAATTATTTATTTATAATATTTATTGCATTATTGGAATAATAATTTTTTAAAAAAATCATAAAAAATGAAGTAATTCACTTGCTGAAAAAAGATTTGAAGAATTCCCCCTAAAATTGAACTTACCAATAAAGAAAGCTAGATTTAGCTTTCCTATAAGCAGAATTAATAAAAAGAAGGTCTTAGACTACTAATTCAATTCAAAATGGAAGTGACTTGGAAACGAAATATATATTTTAAGAAAAAAATTAATAAAAATATAATTTTACTCTTTCAAAAGAAACAGTAATTCAATAAATAAATTTAAATTAATAAGATTTTCATGGAAGTTTTCTCAAAAAAAAAATTGCGTTATGGAAACCTCAGGATCAACAATTTTTTCAATAATAATAATTATCCTACATGTGAACCATAAAAAGCATACCAGATTGTTTCATCGGTTACGGTTCCCGCATGTGAAAATGCATGATTCCTATACAAGTAAAGTAATATCACTCATTCAAAGAAATAGGTATTATTTAGGTTATACTATATAAAGTAATTGGTGATTTGGAAATTAATTAAATTTCAATTTTATTATTTTGCAAAGTTAAAAATAATGTTTTTCTTGTTACTGTAGTAATAAAATTAATTGACATAGAAATAATAGAAAAGCATCTCATTTATAAAGCATGTTCCCATCTATAGCCCCCCTTGATTTTAGCATTTTACGCAAGATGATTAATCGACATAAAAAAGCACCACCTCTATAATACCTAATAAATTCACTCACATAACAATTAACAAGAATCCTTCTAACACTACCATAATACAAAGTACTAGCAGTTAACCATATTTATATGACATCTAACATTCAAATAATTATAAAGTATGGTGAACATGACCTTTCATACAAATGTATCTTCCAAAAATTAATAACAATATACGCTCATCCAATTAGTACTGGATTATCAGTTGTGGTATAAGGCTACCTTGTAAACATTGAGGAGAGTGAGACTATTGGGAATAAGATTACTATTAAAAAGACCATCACTGACAGAATAACTGAAAGTTCTTGAATGTCTTTAAAGTGAAAAATGCATGGTCTCTATGTTAATTGTTACAAAATGACCCATAGCTTGATTATACGAGACTGACTCATAATTGGGTTGGTTTTATAACCACCAATTGATCTATTTCGTCAGTATTTGAAATTTGTTTAATATATGTTTTAATACCAGTGCTAGCCGCATCCAAAAAGAGCTCTTTGATTGTTTCTTCAATGGTCGGGTATGTTAATGGAATATTAGAAATGATTAAAATTTTATTCAAGTACACAGCAACATACCATAACGTACTTTTAGTTATGAGTTTTTTTCTTTCAGTGAGTATTTCATTAAAGATCCTATATGATATTGATTAATGAAAATAGATTTTTACTAAATTTTCTCACTTTTTGAACATGTTTTATTGAAAAAGAGTTGTTGAAAAGTACTGTTGAAAAGAAAGTATTTTTTTATTAGTGATACAAATTTAAATTTGATTGTTTTATTATTTAAATTTTTTGTCAGAATATCATATGTTATTTAACCCCCTTCCCCTTAAACTCCCATTTTATGTATAATATGTATAAAAATAAATTTTAACAAAAAATTTAACTGATGCAAAAAAACGCCATTGATAATTACACTGTCCAATATTGTAAGTGAATGTACTTTTTAAAAATGATGGTTGATTGGCAGTACCCTGCCTTTTTAAAATTCGATAAGTTTTTTTTGTATCCCGATTTTTTTTAATTTTGTCCACTTGTTATAATGACAAAAAGTGAAGTATTTGTATTTTTTTTTTATTTGGATAAAAATTTATTTTTATAAAAAAAAAAAAAAAAAAAAAAAAAAATATTATCAAGATTTTCGATAATAATAAACTTTTTTTTGATGATATAGTTAAATACGTCATAACAAGGATAACAAGGGGAAGGAAACAATATAATTAATTTACAAATTCTGATTAAATCAGTTCTTTTTTTTACAAAAAAAAAAAAATTAAAAAATAATCATGGACAAGTGGAATCCACTCTTTTAAATTAAAAGAACAAAAGTAGAGAAACTCACTATTAAAAGTAATATGTGTAAGTAAACATTAACAAGCTACAACTGATATATTATATGTAACAAAACTAATTGTTTCCGTTTTTAGTTCCTATGACTCTTTTGTTCAATGGAACACCAGAGGATTTAATGATACAGCAATGCAAATTGCCATAACGGCGTAGATGGATAAACGCTAACGTATCTTATGGCTATAATATTACTGGAAGTGGAGGTATAAACTTTCAAGGGCATAATTCTTTATTCTTATTTAGGAACTATATAGCAATTCCCCAGTATCAACATGGGTTTCCTAAATGGTAAGATAAATTTCGTTAATATTTTTTTTGGGTCTGCTAATCATGTTTTCATGATTTCTTTTCTGCTTTTTTTGCTAAAGGGCCCATCAACAAATGGAGGGTCAACGATGTTTGTAGTTCAATTGTGAGAATCAATAAGTTGTCAGCTAATGGCGCAATTGACTTTGAGTTTTTTGACTTACACTTGAAGCAATAATAATATTATCTTTTAGTGCTTTGCTTCATAATTTTTAGAAATAAAAATGACCTGCTGTTAAATTTATATTATGTAAAATCACATTTAAATTTATTTAAAAAAATAAACAATTTCTTTTCGTTAAAAAGTTAAAATTTAAATTGAAAAACTTGTATGAGAATTCCCTATATCTTAGGCTATTTTAAATCTGGTTATATTATATACTTAAAAACAGAATGATTTTATTTTATGTAGGATTGAGTAGGACGAATTGGAAGAAATATTAACAAGCCAAAATGTTTTTTCAAACGTCTTACACGATTTAGTACCACTAGAAACATTTTGAACTCATCATCCTCTATGTCTGCATATGATTAGTCATAACGATTATATAAAAGTGCTCGTAAATCAAAAAAAAAAAAAAAAAATAGAAATTTATAAAAACAAGTTTCTCTATGAAGAGGCATAGTACTAGTTTATATCATATTTATAAAAATAATATTCCAATAGATGATTCGTCCTAAATTTGAAATTATCTCTTTAAAAAAAATTGAAATTATTATTCGCATAATTTTAAATAAATAATGTATTTATTTATGACATGATGATTATGCAGATAATAAGTACAATATAAAAAATAAATAAATACAACTTACAAAAATATAAATAAATAAAAATAATAAAATGTTAAAAATAATAAAATCTACGCGATTTATTCGTGATATCTGAAATTAAGTATTATCTTGTTAAGAATATAACCAAAATTTAAAACATTTGTGGGTTTAAAAAAATTCCTTAATAAATATGTACTAGGGGTAGCGAAGCACCGAAGTGGTCACATTATTTGATTAATTTTATAAAAGTTAAAGAAAGGTGTATCAGATATCACTAAATTAAAAAGTATAAGTTCCCTTTTCAAATTAATTAGCGTCAAATATCGTCAAAAAAAGGTTAAATTTTTCTTAAAATATCATTAATCATTTACTGATTATCATAAAAAAAAAAATAATGCAAAACAAATAAAAATAATATCTTATTATTATGATAATAAAGTCCATGATAAGATGACAATGACAATTACTCGACACTTCCGTTTGATCTCACATGCTTTATTAATCATATCTTAAAATCATTTTCGCTTATTATATCTATTTTTAATCATGATATTTTTAAGAAAAACTTGACAATTTTTTTTTAATTTACAAATAGAAATAATTATTTTCAAGAAATAAAAAATTAACGCACTTAAAAAATGGTAAAATCATTAAATATTTATTATTTCAATTTATTATATTTTACTTTTTTTCTAAAAAAAAAAAAATGATGTGAACAACCATTATACACGCCACACGACCACCCTCGACGTATTGCATACCTTTTCTTGATATGGATGTTCATTAGTTTTACATACTGCACAAGAGCCTTTTACGCCACACATATAACAAGCCTCACCCCATAATTGGATTGTTGGATCACTATGTACACAAAAAATAACAAAGGATGTTATCTTTAGTTAGTTGCAAGTATTCGAGATAACTGAACCTACCCATCATGCCTATCACAAATCCATTGGTGTTTCTTACAATGTTGCGCAATCGAAGCACTCTTGGAGATGCTTTTGCAAAGGGGACAATGATGTTTTTTTTTGCACCAGCTTTTGGCATTTTTTTTTACACGAATCTAAATTATTAATTGCATTTTTTTTAATGGTTTATAAATACAATAAATTATACTTGTGACCTTACATCATTTTACATCATTATAAATCAATCATTTAAATAAGGAATTTTTTTTTGTTATTTTACTTACATATATCACTATTAATAAATATTGATTGATTTAAATTGGTTCCACATCACTATTTACAATATTTACAAAAATTGATTAATTTTAAATCATTAGATTTTTAATAAATCGTAGAAGACGTAAACTCTTTTACCTTCAATTTTTTATTAAACCTTTAACAATATTTACACGTTGATACAATTATATATACAAAGCAATGAACGATAAGTTAGAAATATTTAGTGAATCTGATGATTCTGATGATGAACCTTCATTAGACTTGGATTTCAACATGTTGAGACAGTTAGCTTCTAATCGTTTAGATCGACATTGTGTTAAAACTTGTAGATTAACAAGAGGGTCTAATAATGAAATTCATTTGTTACAATTTGATAATGGACCAGATTGCATTGCTAGACTTCCGCGTGATTCAACTCACCCTGCAGCAAAACTAGCTTGTGAAGTCGCAACTATGAAGTATATCGCACAAAATACCAAAATCAAAGTGCCGGAAGTGTATGATTGGGATTGTACTACACATAATGTTTTAAAATCTCCATATATCCTTATGGAACGTTTACCTGGACAACATTTATATCGGATTTGGGATGAATTGACGATTGAAAATAAAAAGCGTGTTTTAAACCAAATAATCAATATATTATTTGAGATATGGACCAAATGTCAATTTAATGAAATTGGTTGTCTTTATATAAACAATGATCAATCCAAACCCATACGAGAAAAAGCATCATATTTATTAAGGTTTGTTTGATTTTGTATTAATTTCCTTAAAGATTATTCAATATTTCTAATAAACTTTTCATTTAGCCGTGTTTTAACACCATATATTTCTTTCCAAGTTGGGCCCATTGTGAGTCCCTTATGTTATACTGAAGGAAGGGACAATATCCCTAGTTTTACTGGTCCTTTTAAAAGTTCACGAGAATGGTTTGATGCTTTAATTCAAAAGGAAAAGAGTTTCTTTGAAAC
>JADRCO010000855.1:0-25434 GCA_021464525.1 Rhizophagus sp. LPA8_4_AMF
TTTTTTGGTGCGATTTTCGATTAATCGATTCTGATTCGATTTTCGATTAATTCGATTTTGGGGGAATCGATTCCAATCCCTAGTTTGAAAAGGTTGTATATGCAGCGAAAAGTTTTATTTGAAAAAAAACGATTTTTTCGAAGTCACGTGATCGAACACGGCTTTAGACGACCCCCGATTTAGGCAAAAAATTTCAATTTCTTTTGAAAATTGCTTTCGAAAATTTTACGGGTCTCTGACATGTTAATTAATGTATAGTTGCGACCAATTTTTTGAAGATTAAATGTGCGCACGTGCACAAATGATTTTTTTTTCACATTTTTATACACTGGTTCTACTGTACAGTAGTTACACAAAATATTAGCTGATTGTAGAATCCCTTTGAAAGTGAATTGTAGATCCAAGATGTACGCAATTTTTTACGAGTATGAAAATTTTGTGAATAAATAAATATTCTTAATATTTCTCAACTGGCATATACTGAATTCTATGAGTTCCCATAGGTCGGACTTTAATTTTGAACGTTAAGATTAACTTAATCGTCCTTTTTTGCAGCGTTAGTTCCAAGATTCCAAAAATAATACTCATTCAATTTTTAACCTCAAATTTTTTCATATAATAGGATTTATTGAATATTTGAATTCTAATTTGTTTCAATCGGTTTAACCAGTTTAACCTTTAAATATTATTAACAAAATTCGTGAAAGACTTGACTAAAAAAAAATAAAATGACAATTTAAATAGGAAAAAAATTTTTTTCATTTTTTTTTTAAAAAAAGAAAGATGGTATATAATCGGAAGAAAATGTCAAATAACCACCAGCATTAGCAGATATTAGCGGGCGGAGTTTCATGACATTTTTAATTCTGCCCAAAATTCTACTCTAATTCTAGTAAAGTGCCAATTACCAGCAGTGATATTTAGTAATACTAAAATCGGAAGATTTTTTTTAAAAAAAAGTAATGAAAGCCCCGAACTTTCATTGAAAAACAAGATAATTTACAAGTTTTCGAATCTTATTTTTAAAAATTCTCAATTTTTCACTTCACTAAAAACATTCTCACAAATGTAAAAAGATCGACTTCGACATTGACAATAAAATAAAGCATTAAAACCTTTAATTATAAAGGAAAAATAAGAAATTAAAAATTAAAGGGCAATTTAATAACCGATATAATTAACAGATTACCTAGTTAGTGTCTCTTTGTTCAATTATTGATATAATTTTGGATCCCACTCTATCTACCCATATGCTTTTATTACTATAAAGGCTATAATAAATCAAATTATTTATTCATAAAATTATTTAATTCATATTCAATTTCTGTAAATAAAATAACTCATTAATATAAATTCATATTTTTTAATTTAAAAAACATTTTTGTATACGTACATTACTTATCTAGTAATCACAAATTTTACTTGAGGTCATAATTCTGATCCATTAATTTTTTACGTTTTTAAACTTGAATTCCGATTTATCAATTTCATAAATCTCATCTACATGTCCATTGCTCAGCATCTTGTGAGATTACTCGCCGGCTAAGAAGGATAATAATTAAACATTATTGTTTAAAAAAAAAAAAAATTCAATAGAAGTAACGAAATACCAATTTCTTTAACTTACAAGTTACATGATTGTATAGTTATGTAGGGGGAATAAAACAACTCACCCCGCAAAAATCTTAATATATTTTCGATCCTTTATCCCTTCTGTTGTTTAAATAGGTTTGTCGATTGGTTTAATGACAATGATTAGATAACAAAGGCTGTTTTAAGAAAATATCGTTAGTGTAGCAAATGAATGATATACTGCAAAGAGAAAAAAATAACTTACCACTCTAATATTAATTTAGAATTAAAGCCAATAAGGCGGTCATTGTTCATTAATAAAGTTGTTGAAGTAGTAACGATCAGCAACGACTGGTAATCCTTATCCTACAGCTCTGAGAAATCATTTTCTATAAGTTGTTCTTCGTATAATTTATCATCATCATAATAATCATCATTATCACCATCATCATCATCGTCATCATCAGCATCATCATCATATAACTTTCTCCGTCACGTATATTCCTATAATTATTACATAACCTACTTGATTACCAAATGATGTTATCTCAATATTTAAATATTTCTATTATTTCTAGAATTATACTTAATTGCAATATTTGAATAAGAACATAATATAATGGAATGTAATAACTCACGATCAAATGTTGAAAGTCTGGAACTTTGAATTTCATATCAATTGAATTAATCATCGTACAGATTATTACACCACTCCATCCATTCTTCTTTATTATAATACTGCAGATTTTCTTTAATAGAAGAGATTATTAAGTTAAACATAAAATCAAATTAAATACATTTAGAATGACAATAGACGTTACAACAAATAATTTTAATCATAATAAAATGTCAGTTTATTTTTGATAATTTCTCTTGTAAAAAAATTTCTTAAAGAAATTGAAAAATGATTAATTTACAAGAGGATTAGGGTGGAGAATTAGGGAAGGGAATTAGGGTCAGAGGATTAGCGTAAAGAGTATGAGGATTATAGATACAGTATCATCACACTCTCAGAAACGTTGAAGGTATTCAATCATGACTAATTCTTGGTAATCTCCAAGGCGGTTGATCAGTTTTAAAGGTATTAGCCTCAACGCTTTAATACTAATCATTAACAAAATTCTTAATATTATAAACATGAATTCAAAATAAAAAATTTCTTTTTAACTTACGTAAAATCTCACAATTTGCGTAATTAAGTGTTGGACCGATATGGTCACATCTTTTAAATGATAAATTGTCACTCGTCATTCTATGCCAAAATTGTAAATGCCTAAACTCAAGTATGAATAGCTTTGGATGTCGCAAATTCTTCGTGTTAAATAAAATGTATCAAGGAGAATGATACATTAAAATAGGATTTTATGCATTGGACTCACTTTCCAATTATTTTAGCGAGAATAAATCTATTATTTAATTGTGACAAGTCTTTGGTTTAACGTTGCCCGCAAAAATTGAGCTACTGAAAATAGAATTACTGCAATTTGTAAATGTTTAAAAAAAAAATGGTTTGAGTAATTAATAAAAATAAATATTCTGCATTCACATTTCCTACTGTACCTACCTCAACAAAAGGGTTTTCTTGCCATGTACGTTAAATGACGGTATGACGTTCTATAAATTATTTATCAGGACATTTTATTAAATTAGAAGAAAATTTTTAGAAGTAAAATGCGAGTTTCACAAATTATAAATAGCGAAATTTATTGTCACGTGGGATTAAGACTGACAATTATTTGTTTCACAAGATTTATAATTTTCGACATAAAAAATCGAAATATTTTTATTAGCCTGGAAATGAATAGTATATATAAACTTTGGTCGCTTTATAGAAAGTTGTGATTGGAACACTGTTAACATTATTAAAGTTAATTACATTATAAAGAAATTTCGACTCAGCCTTGACTGACGAGTTAATAATAGATATACAATATCGCGAGACTTAATTGTAAAATAGTTTGTGAGGAAAGTATCAATTTTTTGTGGCTTTGTGCCAGCGTACTCTATAGCTAATCAAGCAATCGAGTGATGAGAAGGTTTTGTTGAGTATAAAAACTGATGAACAGCACTGCATGTGCATGGGCATAGAAACGTCAATCGGAATAAGCGTCCGAGACATTTTGTGAATTTCCTTCCTATCTAATATTTCAAAAGTGCATACCTCTAAATTGTCTAATGTCCATGCAGATGGAAATGATAGAAAATAATTTATAAAGTCCACTTTTTTGTAAAAAAAAAAATATGTACAAGTATTTATTCATTGAATTTTTAAACGATTAAATTTTTTCATTAAATTTTATAATGGAACTTCTTATTTTTTCATTCTCAATTGAATAATTATCTAATTTAGTTTTTTAAATGTTTCGTTAAATAAGTGAATTAATTGTTTAAATAACATTACATACAATGTGTTCTGCACTCCTGCATTAACAGAAATACCAGCATATTAAGCCGTAGATACCAACTACCAAATCATTTCTTATATTCCAGTCATTTGTGTGATCATTGTAATTTTCTTTTAATGAATAATACAAATAATAGATGAATAATATAAATTATAATATTAATAGTACTCCTCTAATTTCACCTAGAAAAAATAGAAAAAAACCTACAAAAAAACTGTATTTTCGAAGTTTAAAATAAAAAAAAAAACTAATGATCAGTTTATGTCAATATCAGTTTTAGAAGCCCCAATTAAACTATTTTAACACGTCTGAATAATGAAAACATTGTTGCGCGTAACAAATTTCCTCTCATTAACATCCTAAGAATCAACAAAACATTAAGGTTAACCATGTGGCCAATATAATCTACTAATATTTTAATGCTTTATTCAAAGGAAAATATTAAAAGAAAAGCTGGTTTATTAAGGTTTTATAAATAGACGGCTAAAAATTTTTTTGAAGTTTCTCAAGATCGATTTCTAAGTATCTCCTTATTTATTAAGAAATAGAAAATCCTTTATGGATTTCACATACTGTATTAGGAAAAATTCCTTCAAAGCTTTGTCTTGATTATAAGGAAACGAGCGATTGTGTCAGGTTACTTCTAAGTGCATATCGGCGGATTTGTTTCACCACATGTCATTTGCTAATATAACAAATTTATTATAGAAATGGGAAAACCCAGTTCACTAATTAATTTACTATGTTCGGCTGACATGTGATGAAACAAATCCGTCGATATGTAAAATAATGAAAATTTTGATAATTAAAAAAAAAACTACAAATATCCGGCCCCAATAGAAATAAATGACGAACTTTAATGCGCATAGAATCCAGTTAGGAGTTTTTGTAAATTTTTAAAAACTTTCTATATTAACATAAGATTAATTTTATTCAACAATAATTTCTTTGTTTACGTGACGTTAAGGAATCTTGAGATTGACCATACAAAATTTTGTGTAACAAGTGTACAGTTAAATAACCTATTAGAAAAAACCGAATACGTTTAAAGATTATAAATCTTTAGCTCTTAAAATTAAAATTATAATCATGTGATAATATATTGTTTATTTTGAAAAATGGTTTACAAATACCATGCCATTTTTCATTGTTTAAAAAATCATTTCCTTTCGGAATACAAATTCCTATGGTCACATGAAACTGAAAAAAGCGCCTTCGTGTATTGAAATTAAGCTCAAATCGGAAAGAGAATAAAGAAAATAATAATCGGCTGGTAATTATTTATGCTAACACACAGCATAATGATAATAAATAAAATATAACAATATTATTATACTCAGGAGTACAAAAAAGCAATAAATGACAAATTTCGTTCTTTAATCTAAGAAATTTCAACCTACTTGAACTTTTTTGAATAATAGATTGTTCGATTACACATATGTCTACCAGTTGAAGTCATCTTGTCCTATTGTCTTTTCAAGGTCATTTTCATCTCAAAATACCTCACCTATTTCATCAGCATATTTTTCCATATATATATGTATAAATATGTATGTATGTATTTATGTATGTATATATATGTACATTATATATGTATTGTATATATATTTATGTATGTATGTATATATATATATAAACCTTTACTTCTCCATATTAGGGGAAGATTTTTGATCTGAAGAGATTAGGTTTTCCTAATTTCAATGTATTTTTCTGTTTATTATGTAACTTGTTATCTTCTGCATTTACAGTTAATAAAAATAAGTTTATCAAATATATATATATATATGTATATATGTATATATATGTACGTGTGTATATTTATGTGTATATATATATAACTGTATGCGTCTTGTTATTATGAAATAATAGATTATTGATAATTTCGATTATAAAATAAATGTGCAAATGAATGTATCATTTAATCCATAATTCTTAATATAGGGATTAAAATTAATAACTTCAGTTAATAGACAAATTAAAAATCATATCTGCCGTAATTATGGCAAAGAATATTAATAATATGCACTTATGATACACTCATACACATGATCAAAGGATATGATTTTTGAGCAACCTTATTCCTAAACTTCGAGTTTAGGATAATAACCTAGACACCTACTAGACTCTTTTTCAAACCATTATCACCAGTCACATAATTTACGCGTAACATTTATCTTTGTAAAATAATTTTTCGAGTACTTTACATATTAAAAAGAATAAAATTATTAATAAAAAAACGTTTTTCGCAAACGTTTTTTATTCCATTATTTAAGAATACAAAGATATTCTCCAATCTTATTACAAAGATTTTTAATTAGTAAGATTGCAATATATAAATTATTCAAAGTACATTGAATGAAAGTTTATTTAATGAAATCCTAACTCCACAATCATTTATGCTAACTCGATGAACATTAAACTTAGACATTGTTTCGATCGTTTAGCTTGACCAAAGCCAATGAAATAAAGAAGAAATACCGAATATTTTTTTTTTTTGTCCTTTAAGATTCTTTTATACTTTAGGTTCTTTCGTACAATTTTAACATCTCATTTACATTACTCAACCGGAATAAATTTACATTGTTTAAATTTGTTGACACAAATTTTATTACTTTATTTGATTTTTTATTTTGCGAACAATTCTTATTTCCATAAAATATATGTAAAATTAACACCTCTTTATTTATCAAATAGTTTATTTTAATGCTATCACAAATTAAGATATAATGGACCAAAACTTAAATGATAGCTTTTTGAAGTTTTTTGAACCAACCTGCTATCAATTTAATGCACAAATAAATTTAACGTAAATAATAAATACTAACTTCATCTGATGACAACCGTACTATCATGTAGCACGATTATACCTTTATTAACTAGTTTACCAATAACAAAAAAATTAAATACATTTTTTATGGTTACGTTACGTAAAAATCATTTTTAGCCACAAAAAAGGAATGTTTATTCCATAATTGCAATTAGTGATTTCATATAATAAAAAAGATCTACTGTGTATTTTCACCTACTATGTTAGGGTAAGATCTATACTTAAAAGAAATTTATTTATTTATTTATTTTATGTAATCTATACTTAAAAGAAATTAAATTTAAAGAAATTAAATTTACTGGATATGGTAAGATCATGAATATATAAAGTACGTAAGATCTACTACGAGGACCCATATGGTATGATCTACATCTCAGGTAAAAAAAATAAAAAGAGAAATTTTTCTGGTGATAAAAAAAAATTCAAATTTTTTTCTAAAAAATTTCTTTTAATATATATTTTAATAGTCTAAATCACTATAGAAATTTTGTAATTTAAAATATTTCTTTTTTAATTGATCGAAAATAATTTGTCGCAACCCAAAAATTCCATACAGACACAACACGCAAGATACATTTATTCTTTAAAACAAATAAATAAACACATTATTACACGTGTTAATACTAAATAACAAATGTTTTGATCGACATGGATAATACTGCATGTCAAAATGAAATAATTAGTGTGGATTACATTAATGTACGAGATGATGTTAATATAACTGTTCAAATAGATGATATATCATCAAAACTTGTTTTGGTCAATTTAAACCTTAAATGTAAATTATCAAAAATTCGTAAAAGACTTGAACAAAATACTAAAGTCAAAATGAATGATACATTGTCATTTGCAAATATGATCAATAATAATAATGGAAGTTCATTGGCTGAAATAGCAAGAGAAGATGAGGAGGAGATAATTTTGGAAAATATTATAGACAAAAAGAGTAAAACTTTATATTTAAAATCAGAATCTGATTGGAGATTTTTCAAAGACAAGTTTAAACTAGAATATGGATATTGTGTAACTTTAGAAAAAGCTAATAATAGAGCATTCACAATGGTGAATTGTGAAATGAATGAAATCGTTGATGGATATAAAAATAGTACTGTTCAAATTGATTTGGAAGAGGATAAGATTATAAAAAATGATTTTCTTTTAATTGCAGATATTGATATTCCAAATTTTGTAAAATTGGGAGTATCAATTGAAAATTCAATCATCAAAAATTCTAACGTCATAACCAGTTCAATTTATAATATTATTGAGTACAAAAAAATATTCTTGAAATTAAAATTAGAACCAACTAAAGAGTTTATTGAAGCAGTGAAAGGTGTTGTAGATTCTAAAGATCCACGAAAATTTAAGGATGTCATAAATGATTTTGGCCAATTTATCCCAAAAGAAGTTATTTTGGGTGGAAGAACTTATTTTATTGCAAGAAATAAGTCCGAAGAAAATTCTGGTGAATATGTTAAAAATATTGATTGTCAGGCTTCAAATATTAAAATTGAAAAAAATTCTTCAAAAATTCTAAATAAAAGTAATTCTTCTAAATATCAAAGTTTTAACTTATTTGGAGGAAAAGAAGTTTGTTCTGAAAATTTTAATGAAGCAGATTGGGTCGAGTCTTTAAGAGATTTTAGAAACTGGAGTTGTATAAAATTTAAAGATCCAGTTAATGTTTTTCAACTTTTATCCGAAGAGTTACGCAAACAAATTTTATTATTAGTTGGAAAAAAAATTCTTTATACGAATACTGAAGATTATACTTATTATTTATTTGAGCCTGGAATGCATCATACTTTTAAATTAAATATACCAGAAAATATTTTAGAAATTCTTCAACATAAAGATGCTGATTGTAGCATTTTTGCAACAGCTATTGATAAAAAAGAAAGAGATATTTTTAATTGTCAAGTTATTTGGTCACCAAATGAAGATCCAAAACTTATAATTCATTGTATTCAAAAAAAATTTAGAAAACGCAAATGTAAATTGAAGATCAGGTGGATGATCATTGGTTATGACATTAATTTTGATTTTAATCATTCGGATCTTAGCGTTAAATTGAAAATCTTAAAAAATGATTTTAATTCATCAAGTTTTCAAGAAATAACTAAAACATTAGATTTGAAATATGATTCATCAGCTCTTTATTTTGGAATTCCTATATTAAATAATTTGGATTCTTCAAATAATTCTCTTATCATTGGACATCATTTTTTTAATGATGAAAATGAAATAATTGGATCATATATATTTTCTTATTGTTTGAAAAAGAATCATTTTGTTAATTTACCTAATTTTACATTTTATACACTTATTATCTCAAACTATCCTAATTCTGATAATTATGGAATCTCACCCTTCCAACATACTAGTAAGATAAGAAAACTACTTAATTCTTTTAAGTTTAATTCTTTAAAGTCAAACCCAAAATTTATTAGTTTATATTCTACAAAAAACAAATATGGGCCAATTCTTTTAAAACAAAAGGCTAGCAAAATTAAAATTAAATATATTAATGTCAATTGTGATCAAGAAGATTGCATTTGTAAAAACAAAAGATTTAAGAAATTTGAAGACAATTTGAAATATGCATTCTTGAATCCAAAGGATTCAAATCAAGATAAATTAAAATTTAATATTTTATGTAATAATTAAGTGGGGAATATATTACCAATTTAAAGAAAAAAAATAAGATGTTTGATGAAACTGTAATCGTTATATTAATATAGTATATAAATAAGAAATTGTAAGATTCTTGTCTATATTATTAAGAAATAAAAATTGGTTAAAAATCTTTTCCAATATTTACTGTAAATACGGTCTGGTTAATTTCAGTTATTACTTCACCGACAATCACTTCATTTCAAACGGTAGTTCATTTTGCCTATTTTATAGAATTTTTTCCTTTTTTTACTCAACTAAAAATAATAAAAATGATATGCGATAATAATAAAATTTCCGTATAATGAAATAACTTTATTCAACACCTGATATGATCTGCTGAGTTACGTCACCAATATAGAGTTTTGTACTCTCGTCAAAGATCCGGGCAGTTGACAGAATGCATACAAATTTCCGTAGGTGACTAGCCAATTAGGACTTACGTCTTACGTCATTGATTTTATCTTTGCACTAGCGTCTTCCGTTTATTGCAGTACAAAATCCTACGTTAAAATTGATAACAATCATAATATATATGCGATCGCACAATTTCTACATACTATATTTGTTAGTTATATTCATCTCATACATACAGTATATATATTTCACCTTTACTTATTATTATCATTGTGTAACAAAACATGTCAAAACCGAATAAATCTACTCGATCACGAACACCCTTCGCCATTAACGTGTGCACTTGAAAAGTCACATTATACACAACACTTTATTTTTGCATATTTAATAATCCCATTACATGATATTCAGAGATACGCTTCACGTATCATGTAAATACAAATATTTAGTATATGAGCTTTATTACAAAGAAAAGAATTATTCGTATCCTTATTCCTCCTTTTCACGTACGGACACATTCGTCAGGTGAGTTTGAGTATAGAGATGGTTTTTATATCCCTTTGAAGTTATGTATTGGTTGAAAGTGCGTATTTTGTCCAGGAGTATCAGAGGTGGACTTGACTTGCTATCCGTACTTTTTTTTTGATCAATCGGGACAATCACGCAATCATCCGTATTACCGTATATGAGTCCGAATCTTGACCTTTATCATTGGGAAAGTTTTCATACTTCTTTAGAAACGCTAGCTCCAGTTGCGTTCGAGTCACTTTTTCGTTCGTTGCCACCAAGATCATCATCGCCAGCGTTCATCATACCCAATATATCTTTCACTTCTCGTGTGAGCAAATTCACTGGTAATCATCGGAATTTTGTGATTCATTTTATTTTACGAAACTATCTAGCTGTCTCTGCAACTCCATGTTACATGAAAGTTCTCTATTCTTTTTTTCAAGTCCCGTACACCTACGTTTAAAACTTTCTTTTTCTTGTGTTATCGATTGTAATCGTTTCTTAATAATTTCGATATCCTTTCCCAGGGTTTCAAGCAGTCCTTTCTTTTCGGAGGACGACATGACGTTACTACTGTCCGTGTTATCTGTCATCATTAGAGCTGTTTGCCGAACTTTTAAAGAACAGTTTGCGTTTCATAAAAAATATTCTTGCCAACCTCCCTAACAAAATTAACAGGACTAAAAGTTTGCGTCTCAATAGTCCCACGTGGAAAGAGATACACAAAATATAGATAAGAAACACAAGACATAGGTAAGATACCAAATGTGTTATGATCTTCATTCTCTTGTCTTCCAAAAAAGGGGGCTACAGTAACGAAATTATTCAGCAACAGATGAACTTAATTTATTAATAAACAATTTGTCCACTGATAACGACAGAAAAACAAATCTATAACCAACCGATCATTATCACAACAAAGATACCGTATTTCCCATTATCGAAATTGCATTTAAGACGAAAATTAGGTTTAGACTTCAAATAGTCTGTACGAATAGTGTCTTAAGATTTTCGACTGGTCTTGATAACAAAATTTTATTTCAACACACTTCACAAAGTCTAGAGCACCATTTTATTACTCTCTTGCTCGTGTAAAGAGATTTTTATGAAGAAAGGCTCGATCTTCTTATAGTGTGATTAACAAAATTGTATATATGCAATAAACAATGTAAGAGACACAACGAAAGGGGTGTTACAAAAACATGTATTGTATGGTTGGCTAAATATGTATTGTACGGTTAGCTTTTTTTGTATGTATGCCATACATACGTTTTTAATTACCATACATGTATAGAAAAAATTACCGTACATGTATGGAAAAATTACCGTACTTGTATGGAAAAATTGCCGTAATTGTATGGAAAATTATCGTACATGTATGGAAAAATTACCGTACATGTAAGGAAAAATTGCCGTACATGTATGGATATACATACTTTGAAAAAAAAAGATATAATTTATAGTTAAAATATCAATTTATATTAAATTGGTTATGCATAAAGATGCAATTTTTTCAATTCCTGGTATATTGGTACATTGTAATAACACTTCTGCTTATTAAATAAAAAAATATTCATTGTTATTTTCAAAGGAACTTTTAATATAAATAATAAAAAGAACTTAATTATATTTATTTAGTAACGTTTAAATTGCACACAAAATATATTATAATCATTGTTTATTAAAATTGGCGCACAGTTGCCAATTTTAGTATACGTGGTAAAACAATATTTATTCACTAACCATTTTGATACATGATTAGCAGATGATCAACGCATATTAGAGATTATATTCTTTACGTAATCTTGCGTTTTCTAATTCTAATTTTTCAATTTCAGCCTTAAGTTTACGATCTGCTGTTTGTCGTTCAATTAATTGCATCTTACGCTCTTCAATTTCAATACTTAACATAATATCCTGATCTTCATTTTCTTGATCACTATTAATTTCAATAACATCAGCCCTACTTTTTTTAATTTTTATATTTCTGCTTGTTGCTGCTTTTCGTTTTACTCCCCTTTTTTCTGGCTTTTCTTGATTGCTTATATCTTGTATTGGAACTTTTTCTAATACAATAAAAAAATTAAATGTAAATTATAGATTCATGAAATAAAACTTTAAGTATTAGATCCTAGAAAATAAAGACTTACTTTTTGATTCTTTGGATATTTCTTTTTGTTTTCCACCTATTAAATTCATACGAATTATAAGTAAATTTCAAATTACTAATAAGTCACTACTTATAACTCATAGTCATTACTTTTTCGCGTCATAGCTCTTGATTGTCTTTTAATTTCGCTTTTATCTCTTCTAGTATAAGGTATGCCATACCTATCGTGAGTTTCTGCTATCTTAAAAATTCTTTCATCTAAACGCCTACCCCTAATTAAAAAGTACAGAATTTAAAAACCAAAAATTTAAAAAATAAATTATAATTTAAAAATAAAAATTTACCGCATAATTGCTGTAAGAAGTTTCAACTGTTTTCCCTCCCGATTAGCTTGAGCATGTGCTGCTTCAGCAATATTTGTATTATTTGCATGGCGTTCCCAAATTTCGTTTTCCATGTTTGATACATGTTTATTTAATGATGCTAAGACATAAGGTTGATTATAATATTTGACCCAATCTATTAAATTATAATAAAACTTATTATTTTATTAAATTATAAAATTTAATAACAATAAAAAAATTACCCATTATACGATCATTATTATAAGTTTCTAATTTTTTGAGACAATCATAAACTTTTTCAGCACTTGATATAGATGGAATTGATGATGCTAACTGATAAACCTCATGGTCAAATTTTTTAGCCATTAAATTGCTAAAGTAGAAATATAATATTAGTAATAAATTCAATAACTGAAATTCAATAAATTATAAATTTTTTAAAAAAAAAATTTACCGAGTAAAATGGACTAAACATGATTTAAAAATATATGTTAAATGTGATTCCCAATCTTTACTAGGATCTCTCTTTGCTAAAGCCAGACCCAGTCCTTTCGCTTGCCCTGCATCAAGATCTGCAAGAATGCATTCCCAACCTGATCCATCAATGTGATAAAATTTCACAGGCATCCCGCTTAAACTTTCCACTACTTCAAAAAGTTGGGTAAATAATCGTTGATATGCACTAGCTGTAAAAACATTAGTATAAACACGGCAATAAGAACGAACTAATAGAAAGTTAATTTTTCATAAAAAAAAAGAAGTATAACATTTAAAATTAAAATATATTTACTCAAATTATGTGTATCATTGTAGGCATTCACCTCAAATTCATTAATATCACCATATACTCTTTTAAAGGTCAAGTCAATTTGAAAACATTTTAATTTCTGCAATTCTTTTGCTTGAAAATCAAGCATGCATATTATTAGCATTTGACCATCTTCAATTTGCTCTAATTAAAATTAAAATTAAAATTAAATAATTATTTACAATTATAATGCAAAATTTTTATTAAAAAACCAAAAAGTAAGTACTTACCAATACGACGTACATAATTATGCATATCAAATTTTTTGCATTGAACGCTATGTAATACCCCTAAATTACCTTGACCATAAGGATGCATATTCTTATAACATTTTGCAACTAGAGATCGAAGCTTATCTATATTGTTTAAAGATGCATGTATCTCTGCTAATGCATCTTTATCAAAAGTTGCTTTAATACTATTTCCTATAAAATAAATATAATAAATTAATTATATAGATACTGTTATATTAATAATTATACTTAAAAACTTACCTGCTAAAATTGAATGTGGAGTTACACTATCATCTGAAGAGATAATATTTTGAATCATGGATTGTAATTCATCTTTAACACCTGATGGTGTGCGTTCAGGTGGTGGTGGTGGGTGATTATGCGTGCCTATGCATACTAATGCAATATAGGGACATGCAATCAAATCGTATGGAATAAATTTAATGAATTTAACATTGCATTTTTGTTCAATTATAGTTCCACGCACGACTTCTCCATTGTGAGTATGTGGATAATCTTAATAAAATAAATTAAATTAAAAACTTTGTTAAACCAATTAAAATATACAATAATTATATTAAGTAGTTAATGAAAAATTATATTTACCACATAATTTTGCTTTTGAAGAACGCAGAATTAAAGTACAACATTGATTTTCATCACTATTATTTTCATTGATCTAAATTTAAATCAATATTAATATTTTTTAAAATTAAAAGTTAATATAAATGATACAAAATATACATTTCGTCCTTGAAAAATATTTCGCAATAATTCCAAATCAATCTCCTTTGGAACTTTAATATAGCGATGAAACTTTTCTCCTCTAACCCATTTATCACATCCAATAATATATTCTTCACTTTCACCTCCATTTCTAATAATTCTTCTTAATCTTGCTTTACCATCACAAGGTTTATTATTATTTTTATATTTACAAGCAGTTGATTGAGCGGCGAGAAAGAATCTAAAAAAAATAGTTAACGTTAATAAAATAAAATATAAATTATTTAAATAATAAATAATTATAAACTTACGTATAAGTTTTAGTACTTATATTATTTTTTTGTTGATTAAACTTAATAAAAATTTCAGATTCTAAATCAACTTCATTATGTTGTTTTTTAATAAAATCTGGATTGGCAAAAGAACAATGCTTAATTCCTAAGCAATTTCGTGTATCCTTTTTTACTGGTACCCCAAAAAAAGGACAATCTAGAATATGACTAGATCCTCCTGATCCGTTAATAGAATATTGAATCTAATAAAAAATAAATAAAATTATAATCAAAAATAATTTATACTAAATCTTACTAATTAATAAAAATACTTGCATCATTAAAACAAGCCATTGGATTCGGCCAGCCAGAAATATTAAAAATAGTAGCTACTCCATCAGGGGAAGTTTTTGGGTACTCAATAGGAAAGGCCGAATAAATAATTTCTGGAACCGAAAGATATTTTGTAAAAAAGGCTACTGGCTCTTCTTCATTAATATTCTAATAAAATTAAAAAATAGTTTTCAAAAATGAGACTTTAAAGCTATTCCTTAATAATAAAAGGATTAAAACAAAAATGCCTGTTCATTAAGGAACTCGTCACTCAATATAGTTTCCTCATCAGATATAGCTTCAATATCTGAGATATCTGAAAGAATAATTGGATCCATTTTAGACATGATAATTAATATAAGGACGCGATAGAAGGTTTACTCAAAAGCAAAAAATAATAATAAGACGTGTTGTAAAAAGTAATTTACTTTAACATAAAACATATTGGATCAGAAAAAATAGTCAAATTTGGAAAAAAATAATACACCTTACTAAGAAAGGAAACATTAAGTCAATAAAATCTAAGCTAATCAATTGAATTGCAACTGATTGATATTTCACAACTGATTTAAGATAAAATAAAGATTAATCATAAAAAGTAAAATCACGGATCATGAAGATCATGATCTATTAATTTAAAAAATTAATCTTACTAAAACCAATAAAATTTTAGCATTACAAAAAAATTTTCATTCATGTAAAAGCCAAATCAAATTATTTAAAGCTGAAATTTCTTTAAATAAAAAGAGTTATTATAAATTAATTCATTAGAAATACAATAAATTAATTATCATTTTATATTTAATATTATACAAGCCATTAAACAGTTCTCAAGCAGAATTTAACGTTACTAAAAAAATTCATATGAATAAATTTATAAAATGAAATAAATTAAAATAGCAAAAAGGAAAAAAAAGTTAAGTGATTCACTTATATTTATATAAAAAATAAATTTTTAATTTTATACGTATCTATACCAATTAAATTAAAAATTTAATTTAAAGTTTTACATTGCAGCATTTGTCGATCAAATTTCCTTTATGATATAAAATTTGACTTTGATTGGTGCGCTAAGATGAACAGATCATGTTGACTGATTTCTTTTTTCAGGTTTTCACGATCCTCATGATATATAAAATTAATCCAAATTAATAGTAAAAAAATCGGGCTAGATAGAAAGCTTTATAAAATTGATCAATTGTTTATAATACCCAGTATAAAAAAAAATAATGACTCATTCGATTAAAAAAAAAATTAATTTTCCATTTGAATTTGAATTTTATATTAATAAAAATTAATTACGTATAAGTTAAAAATTTATGAACATATTAGATAAATTGATACAATTATGTCAATATAATTATTGTAAAAGATTATCTTTATTTTTCTCCATTTACAGCGCTCCCACCTAATACCACTTTTAGGTAGGAAATAGAAAAGAAATGAAAAGATGTCATAAGAAACGAAGTGATGTCATGGCAATATAATGGGAAATGGAAAGAAACGAAAAGACATCATGGGAAATGGAAAGAAGCAAAAAGTTAACATGGGAAACGGAATAGAACAAAAAGTTAATGAAATCAGTAGTGAGAAATGAAAGAAATCAAGTGAAAAATAAAATAAAGTTAGTAATGAATATTGAGAAATGAAATGTAAAAAATGAAAATAAAGAGGAAAAAACATATCTTTATTGCAAAACTAGAAGAACTAAATGACCTAAAAAAAAAGAAAGTGTGTTTTAAAATGAAATATCGAAGTAATCAAATGAGAACAAAAAAAAAATGAAAGAAAAGCATACCTTAATTACAAAACTGAAAGAACTAGATGATCTAAAAATAAAAAAAGAAGAATAAAGTAGAATAACAGATAAAGTCCAGTTTGTATAGTGTCCCTGGAAGAAAAATAAAAAATAAAATGTTAAAACGTTTCTTAAACAAAGAAAAATAAAAACACCGCTAAACACCGCTTCCCTCTTCTCAATTTACCTTTAACGTCCAGTTTATACTAGAAACCTAGTGTCCCTAGAAAAAAAAAATAAGAAACAAAACGCTAAAAACGTTTCTTAAATTCAAATTAAATAAAAACAAAAAAAAAACTTTAAAGAAAAAAAGAGTTGTAAAAATAAACAAATAAATCATCACCTGGTTTTATCACGTGATTTACGTGACGAATCTTCTGGATCATCCAAACCATACATGTATGGTTACTAAAAAAGTATGTATGTCACACATGCGAAGAAATCAAACCGTACAATACATATTTAGCTAACCGTACAATACACGTTTTCTATATACCCAGAAATCAAACCGTACAATACATATTTAGCTAACCGTACAATACACGTTTTCTATATACCCAGAAATCAAACCGTACAATACATATTTAGCTAACCGTACAATACACGTTTTCTATATACCCAGAAATCAAACCGTACAATACATATTTAGCTAACCGTACAATACACGTTTTCTATATACCCCTTCCCTCTTCTCAATTTACCTTTAACGTCCAGTTTATACTAGAAACCTAGTGTCCCTAGAAAAAAAAAATAAGAAACAAAACGCTAAAAACGTTTCTTAAATTCAAATTAAATAAAAACAAAAAAAAAACTTTAAAGAAAAAAAGAGTTGTAAAAATAAACAAATAAATCATCACCTGGTTTTATCACGTGATTTACGTGACGAATCTTCTGGATCATCCAAACCATACATGTATGGTTACTAAAAAAGTATGTATGTCACACATGCGAAGAAATCAAACCGTACAATACATATTTAGCTAACCGTACAATACACGTTTTCTATATACCCCAACGAAAGCGATGTTAATAATTTGGGTGGTGGAATATATGTCAACTGCATAGGGACGAATATATTGGAGACTTATTTGATACAGCAAGCTCTGGTTCAATAACTTAGAACAGTTGTCTGACAAAGAAAAAGAATGGGTTTTTTAGTCCTTACGTAAATGTCAATGCAATATCGCACCA
Source organism: Rhizophagus sp. LPA8_4_AMF (assembly GCA_021464525.1). Taxonomy (NCBI): domain Eukaryota; kingdom Fungi; phylum Glomeromycota; class Glomeromycetes; order Glomerales; family Glomeraceae; genus Rhizophagus; species Rhizophagus sp. LPA8_4_AMF. The sequence continues at coordinate 18,160 of JADRCO010000855.1, forward strand.
TAGACTATTTGCTAGTGATGGGCAAAATGCGCATTTTTAATGCATTTCATGCGCATCATGCACATGCGCATTAATCACGTGCATGATACATATGTAAAAGCCCGTATCATTATTGAATAATATTTGTAAGCTATTTCAATTTATAAGCAGTTTTACAATAAGTTAATAATGTACATAATTCATTATACTGTATTACTCAGTGTATTAATCTTCACTATCACTATCAGTTTCTGTTTCCTCACTATCAGTTTCCTCGCTATCTATTGCTTCAAAGTCTGAATAACTTTCAAACATATTCTCGTTTTTATTTATTAATGTTTCACCATCTTCACTTGAATCATTATCATTATCTATTGGATCTAATAATTCAGTACTATCTTTATGATAACTGAAATTTGGATTATTATTAAACCATATTACAGCCTCTATTGTGTCAGGAAATTCTTGCCGTGGACATTTAAGTTTATAATTGCTATAAATATATACCAATTTAAATACTCGTTTATTAATTAATCTGTTTCGTTTCTTTTCATGTATATAAGAGAAGGCTGACCAATTACGTTCTGAAGCTGCTGATGATGATGGAATTGACAGTACTCTAACAGCTACTTTACACAATTCAGGTGCTGAAATTCCAAAGTTTCCTTTCCACCAAGCAATTGGATCAACCTTATCAATTGTTTTCCAAGCCAATTGGAAATCAAATACACCAGTATGAGTTCTATATTCAATTAATTGCTGCCAAATAATATCTGCATTAGACGAATAGTAATCTTGGATAAATTGTGAAATTATTGATATGCTATTTGTTGAAAGCTTTCGTCCATAATATTGTGGATCTAAAAGATGAGCGACTGACATGACTGGATGGTACATTTTTTTCCATCGACTTTTTAATATATCTTTAATCTTATTTCCTACTGCTGGAAAAATATACTCTAAATAATAATTTAGGATTAATAAAAGTTAGAGTATACATAAGATTTGAAATCACATTTTATTACCATCTGATTCTAGTTGCTCATGATACCAAAGGTAAAATAATGCCAATCGTGGTGTATCAGATTCAAATAATGAAATGCCTGTGACTAATTTATCCAATACTGAAAGTAAAATTTCAATATTTGTCCAAAATTCTTCATCTTCAATAGCATTATTAACTGATTCAGGTAATGCATTATTATTATTATACATCATTTCCGTAATAGTTAATTTGAGTGCAAGCTGATTTTGTAGAAGTGAATTGAGGCATGCTGCTGAAGATCCCCATCGTGTATTCACAGGAAGTTTTAAAGCTATTTGTTGCTGGTAAGTAGCTAATTGATGCCGCTTTAAAATTGCCATAGGGATTTGATGTGATCAAAAATATATAGCTATTTCTTTGGCATTTTTTAAAATATCAGAACTCCATGTTAACTTCATGATATCACCAATTAAAAGATTTAGGTTATGAGCTATACAACCTAAAAATAAAATATTAGGGTACTTTTGCTCCAATATATGCCATGCCTTTTTCATTACAGAAGCATTATCTGTAATTACTGCAGAAATCTTTGATGATCCAACTTTAATAATTACTTTTTCTAGATCTTTAGCAATTACTTCACCATTTTGTCTTACTTCACCAGTTGGATAAGCATCAAAAAAAACTGGCTTTGGAGTTGTTAAAATGTAATTAGTCCAGTGTTCTTGTATCAAATTTGACCATCCATCAGATATAAGGCACATGTATTCACTCTCATCAATCAAAGCTTCAACTTCACATTTTGTTTCATTAAATACTTTATCTAATAGTTTTGTGGAAAGTTTTTTTCGGCTAGGTAGTTGAAATGCTGGTCGTGCTTGTTGCCACAAATCTTTAATTGGTTTCAGTTCAGATAGTGACAAAAATAAGCCACAATAAAATATTGACCTAGCAAAAGATAATTCAAGTGACTTTTGTTCTGATTTAGAAATATGATCAGTATTTGTTCTTGAAGTAGATATGCTATTATTATCATTACTTTCTTCAGAATTGCGAAAATAAGCTTTTTTTTGCGCTGATGTAATTTCAGTACAATTTTTCAAATGCGTTCGTGCAGACCTAAGTGAACTATGTGTCTGATGTTTGCATTCTTTACACTCAATTCTTTTTTGCTTAAATCCAGATACGTGCCCTAATTGAATAAAATATGCCCATATTGGATCGGCTAACCTCATTTTTTTAAGGGGAGTATTTTGATAGAATAAAAAATTGTGATATAAATTTGATAGAAATTTAAAAACGCGATGTAATTTAGAAAAAGTTTATTTTGTGTATAGCATATCACGCGCATATCACGTGCACAATGCACTGCATGCGTGTATGTGCTGTATTACATCATGTGCATGATGCCCATCACTACAGTATTTGCTATTCGCTTTGTTCCATGAGAATATTTGAAGGCAATCCACTCTCGAATTTACGGATAAAGAATTTATTGATGCGGCAAGTCTCATCAAAAGTATATTATTTCCTACGGAATTCTCCAGGTATTCGCACACAGTGGAATTTATATACCAAATAGTAAGTAGAATGAAAACGTTTATCTCTATGGCGAATCATATGAGATCCTTCGTAGTCTTAGTCCATTAAGATGTAGAAACTATTCGTCAAATAATGAAATATTAAAGAGGCATATTGTGTTTTCTAAGATGTGTTACCGAAGAAGCATTATCTAACTCATTTGTTTCTCTCATCATATAAGGCCATAAGTTCTCGCCACGAAACGCTCGCAGTTTATAACGCAATAATAGTGAGCGAAAGTCCACACATTAACCGCATAATATCAACTGGCCTGATTGCACTCTGCAAGATACACAGACATACAAGCGTTGTGGGAAGATGGTAGACATGTTTTGTTCATCCGCAGAAGTAGTTCTTAGTACTGAAAAGCAATATTTTGATGATCGAAAGAGAGATAGTTCATATTCTACTGAAGAAAAAAAAATCAGTGGTGAGATCCGACAACATCCATGTAATAATAAGGTATCAATAATGCGAGCATCGGAAATTATTTAGTAACCGAAGACAAAGACATGCGTACTCGACGTACTCGACTATTGGATAAAAATGGACATATATTATTCGAATCAAAGATATACACAAGGGCGGACATTTGGTAATTAAAACAGAGGACATATGTGATCTTCGATTGTATTGGATGATTCGAACCAGTTATCGAAAACAGGAGATGAGAGTACATTAGTAAATATTATTTGTCTCTATACTCTATGAGTTAGTAGCTTCTCTTTACTTCGTAGCTCCGCTAGAGTTCCTTCGGAATAGCTAGTTCCACTGAAACCACCGAATGTGCAATGTTCAAGTAAATAATTCATAAACAAAATGTATACGGAAAGGAAGAAAATTAGTCCACGAAATAGACCTTCCGAAGAAAGTGAAGGGTGGAATCTAATGGAATATGCTTCACGTACCTTTTTATTGGTAACTAGCTAGTTCGTATAGGTTTCACCATTACCGTTAGCTCTCGAAAGTTGTTACCGTTATCAAACTCTTCCATTTATCACTAAAACGCTTGAATATGACAGGTGATTATTATTTGTATGTTACCAGACATATTGTTATATTATTTGGTCTAGTTCGTTAACAAAAAAGAACATACTTATTTAACTTTAGAAATCGGACTTGTGTGATCTGTGTGATCTGAGGGTCACGGTCTCGTTGTTTTCAAGGTTACACGATGCGCAGACATACACATGACCTTTAATATTAGAAGTAATTACTGTATTCAGATGTTAGAGCCGCTACTACGACGTCCTTTTACTGATAATACAGATTAATGATCTACCTTTAATCAGCTAATCAATGACATACATCATTGATAGGGATTTGGTCAACAGAAAGTTCTTATCAGGCAGTTGGTGTTTCTGTAATCAAGAAAAACTTCGAAACACATGTATCGTAACCCACTAGTTATTACTATGATCTACTGCATGCAATTAATGCGTTAGAAGTGTTTGGGAAAAAAATTAGACATGAATTGAGCCACAGGGTACAAACAACTAGACTATTATGTATAATGTAATTTATGATGTTTGCTTTCAAAACACGATAGAATTTTTGTAAAGTAACTTTATTGATAACATTTTTACAAATAAATACAACGCAAGCTTTCTATTCTGGTTGATTATTAGTGGAACTGGCTAAAGCCACATTAATGTCATTTGCATCACTGATCGATAATTACAAAGTGAATAAGTTAGTGTCCCGAATTATTAACATTCATCCTATTGATAAGTTTTGTAAATATGTTCTCATTTCTCACCACAAAATATTGAGAGATAGTTTCTTGAGGGAAGGATTCTACTGTTTCACTTAATAATTCAGCCTGTTCTTTAGGAGTGGGATTATTATTTAACTATAAATATATGCTCATCGCACAATTACTTTTTCGCTACCTTTTAGCTCACTATATAAGCAAACGATTTCGTAGGACACGTACATGTCATAAAGATACTTTAAAACGAAAAAGGATATTTCTGAATTTATGCAGTTTCTTCTATATTTTGATAAATCGAAAGACCCGTTCTTAGCAATGATACCGTATTTATGGTTCAATTTTCATTTCACCCTTTTCCACGAAACGTAAATAGGAGATGGTAATATCTTGAGGAAGATCCAGCGAGAAAGTAAATTTTATTGTTCATATTTGGTAACACTGCTATTTTTTTCACACATGAATATGCATTGATTGTCCAGTGAAAAATTTACTTAACTGTCGCAGTAGCTTTTTGTTATTGTCCGAAGCGTTAGCGTAGAACTATTTACCGTACTGAAACTAGCAAAATTTGTTTTAACCCATGCTTTTGTTCCTGTCACAATCGACAATTTTATAACACTACCTATATGACCCCTGAAATATACCAAATAAATATATGAAACGTAGATCACGTAACACGAAGGACTTAAACTGGTTTCCATTTCCCTAGTATAGAAACACTTCGTATCTAACCTAGAGATAATGGCGAAATGGTCATTAAGTTCTGACTTCTCTACTGTACATAATCCTTCTTCCGTATGGTCTTATGGTTCAAAGCCTGCCGGTTATCATGTAACCGGAATGCTCAACTTATTTACACATTTAGATCTGGAACCAGAATACCATAGTGGAATGGTCGCTTGGTTTGGGAGTGATACCACATGGTTTACTCTCTGGCTAGGTGTCTATTATAACCCAAAGCCAACAGACGTTATCCTCCCTGGTCCTACAACATATACTGCTAACAGTGTGGCCTTGCATCCAGGCAACGATGGTAGATTCTCTGTCGCGAGATTTACTGCACCGAAGGAAGGAAATTATTCCATAAGCGCAACTTTTACACACATCACTGATAATGTATGTGTACAACATACAGGAGCTTATATAGTATATAATAACCAAATGACGCTTTGGGAAATAGGCCTAGCCGGTTCAGGAGATTCGAAATCATTCAAAACAACTGATAGCGGAATTACTGTTAGAGCAAATGAACCTATCGATTTCATTGTAGGCGTTGGTCTAGATAATGTCTACGACTGTGACATAACTTCTGTTCGTGTGGATATTCATTTATTGGATACATTGGAAGAAAATCAACCAGGATTTTCCATAATTACTGGATCAATTGGATTAATTGGATTTGTACTGGGTATCATTATTAGCGCTATTCTGTTTCATGTCTATTACCGATATCGTGATAATAGACGAAATGCTAATGTCGGTTATCAGGTTATCAACTAAGTGTGAATTAAGATGATTTCTTTTCGTTTATTTATTTATTTTTTATGAAAATCGAGTCAAAATTATAGTACACATTTTATTAAAAATTAGTTAATTGATTTGTATTATAGTATAATGGAAATTTCTAAATGTATTTATACGGCTAAAAAATAAAGTATTATTAGAAATATAATATAAAAAAATTATTTAATACAATACTAAAGAAATTATATACCACAATAAACTCTAAATTACGTGTAAAAAATGGGTGATCATACGTTTTCGCTTAAGCCTACATTATTCTGATAGTTTGGTACAAGTTATTTACCTCGCAGAAATGTTAATTGAACTCCACTCATCAAATATTTGAATATCCCTGATTGACATATCATACACCCTGTTTATAAATTATCATTGATATCGCTAATCTTTAGTTGATCAGGTTGGATTTTAATTGTGTATATGTAATCATTTGAGACGAATCGTATTATCTTGCGACAAACCTAGTATTAGAAAAACCATTCACAGTCTTAGAACGTGATCATATGTATATTTGACTACATTATTAAATTTTTTTAAAACCCTGTCCTATTAATAATTGCCGAAGCCGAATTAACAAATGCTAATCTTTATTTATAATACGTGAAAACATACGCTAAAAAGATATTACGAAAAATACAGGGACACATATTACATTTGTTGAAAGTGTGCGGCCGCTTGTCACCCCAGAACCCGCTAATCCAATTCTTAAAATCAATTGTTAACAATTTCTGATGAACTAAGAAATTTTGGAGGTCGATAAATATTACGATAACGGGTAAATGAATATTATATTAGATAACAATTATTTTTACTAATTTCCAGGTACGCAAAGGATGGTAGTTTAAGAGAATATTTAAAGAATAATTTTGGTTCATTGGAGTGGAGAGACAAGTTGTATATTTTACAAAGGATTGCAGATGGTCTCAATTATATTCATGAAAATAATAATTTTTATCAAATAAATTATTATAATCAAAATAAAAATAGCGATAGATAACATATTTGTATAAATTCGACATTATTAAATGTTTAAACGTTAATATTTCTTATATTATATACTTCAAATACATAAAGAGCGTGATGTATTAAACTTTAATGTTTTTTGCTAAAGTTTAATTAAACGTTCATTAATGAATGAAGGTATTACATTTATTTGTTAGGCTAAAAAATCAATAAAAAGAATTTTTAAATATTTTAAAAAATCTCATGTTAACAAATGATTGGTCATAAATGATAAATTTTTGAACAATGATTACACATTTGCAAATGTTATTCAAGATAATAATTGACAATCCAAAAGAAAAAGATAATAAAATTTCATCTTCTTGTTCAAAGTATAACGATATTGACAAAGAATTGAATAAACTACAGTTTTAAAATCATTCATATTGATGATTAACTCTTCGTTATCGCTACAAATCAAAGATCTTACCATCTTAAATTGTTAGAGTTTGAAAAATCGATTATCAATTTTAAATTCAATTTTTTTTTAGAT
>JADRCO010000856.1:0-25418 GCA_021464525.1 Rhizophagus sp. LPA8_4_AMF
ATCGATATTGAAATGATATCGAAATGATAATTGAAATGATATAGAATCGATATCGTTAAGTTCATCTTAACGGCATTATTTTGATATCATTTTAATTATCACTTCGATATCATTTCAATATCAATTCAATATCGATATGATATCAAAATGATAATACTTTATTTCGATATTATATCGATATTATATCGATATTGTTTCGATATCAAAATGATATCGAAATAATATCGTTAAGATAAACTTAATGATATCGATTCTATATCAATTAAAAATATCAAGTTTCTGTAAAGTACTAACATTTTTTTCTTTATTTTTTTAGGCTGCCAGACTTCTTGGACGAACTGGACTTAAAATATAAGTGTGAGGGTTTTTTATTATATTCTTTAAAGAAACGTTACTAAACGCTTCTTTCTTTTTTTTTTAAGTTATCAGACAAATAAATAATATGACTCAGACTTTAGAATTTAGGTAAAAGGGATCAGAAGTAGATTTTTTTATTATATTCTTTAAAAAAACATTACTAAATGCTTCTTTTTTCTTTTTTTAGATTGCTAGATAAATAATATGATTCAGACTTTATAATTTAGGTAAAAGGGATCAGAAGTAAGTTTTTTTTATTATATTCTTTAAAAAAATGTTACTAATGCTTTTTTCTTCTTTTTTTAGATCGCTAGATGAATAATATAACCTGAACTTTCAGTTAGAATTTAGGTAAAAGGGATCAGAAGTGAGGTTTTTTTATTAAATTCTTTAAAGAAACATTACTAAACGCTTCTTTCTTTTTTTTTTAAGTTATCAGACAAATAAATAATATGACTCAGACTTTAGAATTTAGGTAAAAGGGATCAGAAGTAGATTTTTTTATTATATTCTTTAAAAAAACATTACTAAATGCTTCTTTTTTCTTTTTTTAGATTGCTAGATAAATAATATGATTCAGACTTTATAATTTAGGTAAAAGGGATCAGAAGTAAGTTTTTTTTATTATATTCTTTAAAAAAATGTTACTAATGCTTTTTTCTTCTTTTTTTAGATCGCTAGATGAATAATATAACCTGAACTTTCAGTTAGAATTTAGGTAAAAGGGATCAGAAGTGAGGTTTTTTTATTAAATTCTTTAAAGAAACATTACTAAACGCTTCTTTCTTTTTTTTTTTAAGTTGCTAGACAAAAACTACGAGCCAGACTTTAAAATTGTATAAGTGGAGAAAAGGAAGATAATATTTCTTTTTTTTTAAGATGAACGTTTCTAACGCTTCTCTTTTTCTTTTTTTTAGATTGCTAGATGAAGAATACAACAGGAAATTTAGGTAAGAAGGGGTTGGAAAGTGGGTTTTCTTTAAGAAATATTATTAAACATTTGTTTCTTCTTTTTTTAGATTGCTAATCTTTTGGATAAACTGATCAAATAAAATTTTTTTTTATTATAATAAAGTAAAAATATTAAGTAAAACAATAAAATAAAATATTACAATAAATTTTTTAATTACATAAATTTTTTTTAAAAAAAATAATTATTATTAGCAGAAAAAATTGAAATGTTGAAACTATATCAAAACTTATATAAAATATTACTATTTGTTATGCCAAAATTATAGATAAATTTATTATAGAGGTTTTATAAGTTTTAGCAGATTCACAAGTTTTAGCAGTTTTACAGTTTCGCAGTTTTGATACTATATAAGAGTTTTGATATTTCATGTTAAGCCATATGGGTTTGAGCAAGCAATTTTAAATGATCTCAATATAATTATTCCAAATTTTAATGGTAAAATTATAATAGTTTTTATGTTATATAATTTTAATCATAAGATGCATGTAAAGATAAAATTATATAATAAACTAAAATTCCTTAGAGATGGCCAGAGTGACTAGAGATGAAAGATAGGAAAAAATAAAAGTTTTGTTTTTTTCAAAAAATCTATAATAAATTAGCATAATATCTTTAATAATTAAATAATTTTATGCACAATCTAAATATAAACTTTTTTTACAAAAAAAAATTTGCCTCTTAAAATTAAAATTACACAACATAATTACTAAATTTTTAATAGTTTACTATCTTATATTTTATAAACTCAGATCTAAAATTGTATAATTTAATAAGATGACTTTGTATAAAGTTTTTAATCAAATCAAATATATAAAGTTATAATAAAATTTTAAATTTGAATCTGAGTTATTTATTTTAATAAATTAAATTAAATAATATAAAAATTGTTATAATTTAATTACTAAATAAATTTTTTGCAATTTTGCATTTATTATTTTAATTTTAATTGCAAAATACAATTTATATATGCAAATTATAAGTACCACCTGTTAGTTGTTTGGTCTTATTTTCATAAATTTATATATTTCTTTTAACTAAAAAAAAATTCCAAATAATGAATAAAAGAATGATTTTTAAACATTTATTAAGTCCCTTGTGATTACTGTAATAAAATTGCATAATCAATATACATTAAAAATCTAGCATTATTAATTATAGTAAATATATATTATAATTCATTTTTGTACAGTAGTGTGTTGAGTATTTATTTTATTTTATTTTTTTTTTATGAATTCCAATAATAAATGAATGATTTTTAAACATTTATTAAGTCTCTTGTGATTACTGTAATAAAATTACATAATCAATATACATTAAAAATCTAGCATTAATTATAATAATATTTACATCAATCGTTATCTAAATAAAGCATATAATAATGAGTTAGTGTAATATGTTAATTTTTGTAATATATGTATTAAAATAATCCTATTTTTTAATTCGTTTTTGTACAGTAGTGTGTTGAGTATTTATTTTATTTTATTTTTTTTTTTATGAAAAAAAAAAATAAAATAAAAATAACGGTAAATAAATAAAAAAAACAAGAGCTAATCATCAACAAATTTTTTTTAAAAAAAATATGTTAAGGTAATAACCACAACAAACTAAATATTACAACTAATTGCCCAAAAATAGTCCATTAGATGCCAATGCACCCTTTTTATTATTATTACTTTTTTTTAAAAAAACTAACTCTCTTCATCTTCTTCCATAATCATTGCCGGCTGTCTCCGCGAACTTCTCGGTATTAAAGGACTACCACGCCGTGGATTTATCCCATTATTATGTAAGAACATCATCTGTGAAACATTAAATGGCATATTTGGTGGTGAAGGTGAAGAATCTCTTCTAAAACTAGATTCACTACGTCTACTACTAATTGGAATGTCTATACCATTGTTCATTGCTCCATTTGTATTACTACTACTATGATGATTATCTTCAATATTTTCTTCATTAACAATGTTCAATGATGAAGCTGTTGAAGGTAAAGAATGAGAGCGTGAATGTAATAATTTATTAAAAGGTTTTGACAAATGTGGTAATGAAGGTGTTGGTGAAGATGATCTCGGTGATTCTGGTGGTGTTGACATTAAATGATTCATTACAGATTTTGTAGTAGTTAGTGGTTTTTCAACAGGTGATACTTTCTCTTCTGATTGTTTACCTCTTCCAGATGATGTCTGTAATACATCGGAGTGAACTGATGGAAATGACGCTAGACGATTATGACTCTTTTTATTACGAAGTGGAATATCTACATCACAATCTGTTGGTGATAAAGGTGGTGAAACCGGACTTGTTGGGGATTGTGATAAATTTCTTGGTGGTGAAATACTTATCTGAATAGGTTGACGTGATGGTGGTGAAGGGAATGCAGGTGAGTTCATGATGGTATCATCGGGTTTGATTACTGGTGAATCATTCGGAGATGATGAGGCTGAAGTTGACGGTGAAGGTGATGCTGTACGCGACCTTGGATTAGATGTAAAAGTGCTTGCAGCATCAACATATTCTGATTCGTCACCATCGTCACTTGATGCTAAAGTCTCTTCTGATATCTTGTGTGGAGATATATCAATTTTGTGTAATCCTATACGTTCTTGTTTAGATATTTGAGATGGATTAGTTCTGATATTATTAGGTGGTGGTGTTGGTGGAGGTGAAGCTAATATTATTGTTTTAGATTTTGAAGACTCTACAACCATTAATTGTTCATCTATTGTGGATTTTTCTTTTATAATCTTAGATTCAAATCCATCAAGAATAATGTTTTCTATCGCTCTTTTCTCAAAAGTGTCCCTATTTTCCTGATTATTAATAATATTATTATTTTCAGATGAACCAGAACCAGAACCAGAAGCAGCATTGAAATTGTCCACTAAAATATTTATTGAATTAGCTCCTATGCTCCGTCGTTTAACCTGCTTACGCCCCCAGGATGAACCTGGATATGCAAAAGGATTTCGACGATTTTTAGTAAACAAAGTAGTTGTTCTAGGTCTCGCTGCCGGTGGTGTTCCGGGTATCGGTAACATACTTGTAGGTGAATTCTGTGAAAGTACAACAGAAGGTGTAACGGGAGATATCGATATTGGTGCAGGTGTAGTACGTTTATTCCCTTTGCTTCCTTGTATTGAGCCTCTCTTCTTCTTTTTATCTCTCAATGAATTACGATTTACTGATGATCTTCTTGATAGGTTAATACTATTTGTACCATCATAACCTGGTGGTGTTTTATTACCACTTCTTCTGTTGAATCGCGATTTTGTATGTACTAAATCAGCTGGGACTACTACACCACTTTCCGCCCAATTTAGCATACTTTTCTTATATGCATTATTAGCGTCTTTTGGATTATTTGATCCGACCCACCATCCCTTAATCGTTGACAACGTTGACAAAAATCCTTTCTTCCGATGATTATTTTTCCCATTAGGTATAGGCATTGGCGCGGGATTACTAAGCGGTATTGGACTAACTGAACGTGAACTTATAGGGCTAGTAAATGAGGAATATTTTTTGGGTGATAAAGGAGGAGAAGCCATGGCAGTAATTGTGGTTAAAACTGGCTCAACAGCCTCCGGATGCGATAATATTAACGATTTACGCCTTTCACGTGAAGCAGGAGCTGCATGATAAGTTTTTGGTGGTGGTGTTGGCGGTAGTATTTCTTCTGAGTTTTCCACCACTTTTTCTTCTCTTACGTGATATGTTCTATTAAGTTCAGCATTATTTATTGGTGAATCAACTTCATTTTCCTCTTCGGTTTCTTCCTCTATATTTACTTCATCATCACTCGTACCAACAGCTACATCTACTGTTGTTACAGAACTTTGTGCTCCTTCAATTTTTTTCTTTTTTCTTAATTTAGTTAGCAAAAGCCACCAAAGTCCACTTGCGGAATCAACTTTACCTTCCAAAACACTATTTTTAATCCCTGCTATATCAAATCCTAAGTTGTCTAGTTTTTCTAGTAATTCTTTTTCTTCGGGCGTTGTAAATAAAACTTTTTCATTAAAAGCCTTACTATCGATTGAGGATCTTCTAGATGTTTTTGACGTTGAAGGTCCCCAAGTTTTTTGCATTGATGAACTAGGTGCAGGTGTAAAGCCTTTCATTCGACTTTTAAAAGCCGAGGGTGCCGTGTCATTATTATTATACCGACCATATCGAGTATATGTCATCGGATAATTATTTTGAGATGAAGTATTATGTTTTGTTAAAAAAATTTCTTGTCGTTGTCGTTCAAGATGACTTGTTGCATCTAGATGACTATCTTTGGAATGTGAGATAACTGTTATTTCTTCTGTAGGTTCCTTCACACTATTCTCTTCTTCGATTGATGATATTGATTCGTCATCGGCTACTTCGTCTGTAGCCCAATCATCATCATCATCGTTGTATTCTTCTTCCTCATCATCTTTTATTGTAAACCATGCATGTTGCAAAATCTGTTTTAATGTTGGTCGCTCCGATGGCTCCAATTGCAATATTGATCGTATGAGGTCTTTTGCTTCTGTAATTATAATTGTAATAAAAAAAATTAATTTTAAGTTCAAATATAAATTATCACACACTGTTGACTTTGCATCTTGCTTATAAATACCGTTTGATAAAAACTCTTCCATTTCATATTCGCCCTTTATTATTTTGTGTTTCATTTCATTTTCGTCATCGTCGTCAAAAGGAAGCGCTCCGCAAAGTAATGTGTAGAGAATGACACCGAGAGACCATATGTCAACCTCTATTTACGTAATGATAATGAGTACTAATTTAAACATACACTTCGATTTCGATATTTAAATTATTAAATTAATTTACCTAAACCAGAATATTTTTTGGCAAGTAACATCTCTAAAGAATAAAAAATTTAAAAGTTATACGAATAAAATTGAGTACAACAAACAATAGTATCTAGAGAGAAACTCAAAGTTCTTAAAGAAAAGTGAAAGTAAAAATCTATGAAAATAAATAGCACACTCTATTATACTGAGTGTAGACTATCAGGAAAATGAGGAGAAAACTTTGAGAATTTATTAGTAACACTAATAAATTTCACCTTTTCAGATTACTTGAAATATTCGTTTACAGTAGTAAAATTTCCCTAAGCTTTGACTAATAGATTTCACTATCGAGACTCGTATGCTTGAAATTAAATCTCTAATATAATATCCTGCAAATTCCACTATTTTTTTTTCTTATTTTTTCTATAGAGACTATGCACGTACCTGGAGCAGAATACCCGGTAGAACCGCAAATTGTTTCCAGTAATTTTTTGCTTTCACACTCTCGTGTGAAACCAAAATCACCCAACTTTATATTATTGTAAGTATCGAGGAGAATATTTTCGAGTTTCAGGTCCCTACATTACAAATTTGTTAAATCTACTATAAAACATAGTGATTTACAATTGTAGATCGAGAGTAATTCGTACCTATGAACTACTCTTCTGTCATGACAATATTTGACCGCCCTACATAATTGGCCAAACATTTTTCTCGCCAGATTCTCTCTTAGGCGCCCACGTTCAACTAAAAAATCATATAATTCGCCACCTTCGCAATATTCCAATACCATATAAATTTCGGTTTCTGTTGGTATAACTTCGAGTAAGGATATAATATTAGGATGATGCAAATAACGGTGGTGATGTATTTCACGAGTGAGATTCTCAGCATGAAGTTTTGGTATTATTTTTATTGCGACCTGAACAAGAAACATTGTCACATTATCAGAAAAAAAAATTCATTAAAAATGGAATAGTTAAATAATTAATAACTTTACTTTTTGACCGGTCAGTTTATGCGTTGCAAGTTTTACTTTTCCGTATGTTCCTAATAAAGTTGAATTGAAAATTGTTATTATAAAACACAAATTCATAATTGTATTGAAAAAAATGTCATATTTTCATTTACCTTCACCCAGAGTATCCTCTAGGGCATAATTACCGACTGACCGTATATTTTTTGTTGAAAGTTCTTTTAATAATTCTTGGTAATCAGCGGCGAGCTAATTGTAATCGTTAAATCGCATAAATGGAAAATTGTTATGTGAAGTTTATAAACTAAGTACAGTAATAAGAAGAATAAATTTTTTATTTTTAATATTTATTGAACTTACTTTTGCTTTTTGATTTCTTGTATTCGGGACACCTGCCACACGCGTTTTCCCATAAGACATATGCATGTCGTCCAGCAACGTTTATTATGAAAAATGGGAGCGTTATATTTGCATATAAGTTATAAAAAAGGAAGTAAAATAATTTTAAAATAATAATAATATAATAATATAGTGGATAGTATTTATACACAAGCGGGACAAAGGGTTATATTGTTCGGTTCTATGCCACAAAAACTCTATTCTCCGACTTAATCCGCAGTCAGTAGTTTATTCGGTTTTGTGTTATATATAGTTCCAAAGCCACCTTGCCGGGCGGACAAATTTCTAATGCAAGGTCTCTAAGGTGATGAGACGAACGTACAGTGAAGAGTTAATAATATATAATAATATAAAAATATGTATAATATAAAAATTATATTGGTTAATAGGAAAAGACCACAGGTGTGGCGCCTCAAAGGACAGATTATGCGGTAAAAAATACAAAGGGATGAAGGAAAAAGATAATAGGAAGAGATATACAAAAGAGAAAAAGGTTAAGGAACGAAAATATAGTTGGGTTAATATGATGAAAAGGGAAAGGAAAATTAGAAGCGGGAAAGGTTAAAGGCTTGTTTATCCCGATTTTTTAGCAAACAGGGGCTCCTCTACGGGTGCCTGAATAATATTTCTTTTTTACTTTCTGCTCGTTGGGGATAAAAGGAAGGGGGAACCGTAAAATTTGAGGGTCCGGTAAAGTCTTTGGCCCTAATATGAATAGCTGGGCGAATAGGGTCATCCCGTTTTGTGATGGTCATCAATTAAATTATTATTATCTGTGACCATCCTACATACGTCTGTATGTGTCGACATTACCGACGTCCTTTGGTTGACCTTTTATACTGCTCATTTGTAGCACAAATGAAAAGAAAAAAAAAAATTCAAAATTACCAGCAACGAAAGAAGAATATTTTTCCTTTTGATATTAAGGTGTCTAATGTAAATTCTGAAACAATTTTAATAAATAGAAAGTTATGGAAAGTTTTTGAAAGATGGAAATTTAGAAATTGATGAACAAACTTTTATATATTTATTTATCGGCGAATTTTTTTTATACACTGCCACATTTAATGCCACGCGGAATGTGTCAAGTTGTCGATTAAATATGACTATAAAAAATCCGACTACTAAGATGTATTTTTCTTATTATAAAAATTTTTTAGCACGATTCACTTTTTATTATTCAGACAAGATGGATAAAAAAAAAATTCAAGAAAAGGGGAATTTTATTAAAAAAAAGGACCTATTAACTTGAAAAGAAGGGTTAAAAATATTTTAATTAACAAAAAAAAAAATTTCCTCAAAAAGGTGGAAAGAACCAGTTTTCTTATATATTGCATGCAGGCAATATTTTCTGCTTAAACTGAAAATTTGATTGTAGGACAATAATCATCAGAAAGATCTGTTATTTTCATATGAATTCCCGAAATTGTAAAGAACTACTAAAATGGACGAAGTATTTTCCCCAACCAAGTAGATCATAATACAATTTCAATTTGACGAATTTGGGACGCAAATCGCAAGTATTTAACTATTTTGGTATCATCAGCTTTTTAAAATGATTTTAACTGACAAATATCCGGATATTTTAATTCAAAAAAGTTCCTGCAGTTTTATATGAACCTGATTTTAATTTTTGTGTTATAGTGATAATATATTAATGATGCGTCGGATTGAAATTTGAAAGCGAGAGAAGTCAGAGAACAACCAAGGATCTCGAATTGAGATGTGAATAAGAACCAAATATTGTTTCTATAGTTCTATAGAGGGATAAAATTGTAACAATCAGAGAACCCACGTGGATGTGCAGTGAACATCATTCTTTTGCATTGGGGACCAAAATGTACATTTTAAAGATAAACTTTGGGGTAAAAAATAGAGATTATTAAAATTGGGATTGATGCATAGTTGTTTTTAGAATATAAATATTTCATCAATTTTACCCTTAAGTGACGAATAATCTTTTTTTTTATTTAGCGCATATTTGATAAACAGATTACGTAATTTAAAGACAAAAATGGTGAAAGGCTGTGATATGTGTGATTCAAATCCTGTATCATTTCTTGTCTATTTCCTCGTTTATAAATAATATTGATCTAATTTGATGACAAGTAAAAAAGAATAAACATTGTCGGAATAAAATTTTTTTATTATTATCGTAAATATTATTACTTTTTTTCTATTTATTTATTAGTACAAAAAATTTACGACCGAATTGTTGTGTGTAACGTCATTAATCTTGCCTACAATTTACAATTTCGGCTGAAATAAAATCTTTATTACAAATTTCAATGATTTCTTTTTATAAAAGGAGGAATTGAATTAAATTATTTCACTATTCAAACCAAATAATCAAATTAATCACTTATATATATATATATATAATATCTAGTAATAGTTTACATACAAAGAATAAATATTATTATTACGCCGAAGAGAAAAAGAATTATCTATTAATATCAATATAAGGTATTATATTTACCAAATTAAGTGACCGCAATAACAGTTACTTACATAATTCAACTTCTATACATAATACATGCTAAGAGAAAAAAGAAAAAAAATATATATATATAATAAAGCATCCTTCCTTTTAACTAAAATTAAAGTTATCAAACAAATATCATTGTGAAGCAATTAATTATCAAAGAAAATATATATATATACACACACATAAATATGTAATATACTTCAAAAAAAACTACGAACTATTATACCTTGTAAAACAACAATCTTTTATTATTTATTATCTATTAATGCCCTTTGCCCAAGCTTCAACGTCTACTTTGGAATCTTTTGCAGCTGTAACATAGGAATGTTTCTGTTTTAAAAATATTCATTAATTAGTTAAGAAATGTGTCGTAAAAAAAAAAATTTCACCAAAAATCCTTACCAATAATTCATTGGGTGATGGCCGCTCACTTACTTCCTTGATCAAACTAAATAAAAAAATAAAATTAAATTAAAATCTAAATCTAATCTAACATGGTTTATTATCATATCAACACACCATTGCTGAACAAAATCATCAAAGTCTTCTGGAAATTCTCCTGTAGGTAGCCTTGGAGCGGGCTCATTTACAATGTGTTGTAAAAGTTCTAATACAGTCAATTGACTACCATCCGGTGGAAAAGGAAATCTACCCATTGCCAATTCCATCAGAGTAATACCAACTGACCAAACATCAGAGCGAACACTATATGAAGCACCTTGAATACGTTCCGGCTAAAAGTTTTTTTTTAGGAAAAAAAATCGAATCATTACTAAATATTTATCGAACGAATTCCAAATAATGTTCATATTACTACCAAAACTCACCGACATATAATTTGATGTTCCTACAAAAGTATCAGCGATAGAATTGATCAGTTGACCAGACACACCAAAATCACAGATCTTGATCTGTCCCTTTGAATTAACAAGAATATTAGAAGGCTTAACATCTTTATTATATTTAAAATAATAATAATAAAATTAGTATATTTAAGGAAGAAAAATTATTTACAAAATATGAAAAAAAATTTTTAAGGAAATGGCATTCTGATTACCTCTATGAATAATCCTATGATTTTCGTAGAGATAATTAAGGCCTTCTAAAACCTGTAAATAAAGAATGAATTAGTCATAAAAATAGTGTATAAATATCGGAAAGGTTGAAAATAAAACATACTGCCAACGTGATTTTGCCGACAATTTCTAAAGGTACAGGTCCATTCTTTTTATAGATGTTGTCGAGCGAACTAAATTGAAATAATATAATATAATGAGTTATATATGGAGTCAACAACGAAAGATCATGCTTAAAATATATAAATAAATTTCAAATATGTATTATCTAACAGCACTTACCCAACATCCATATATTCCATACACATTGAAATGTCCGCATCAGACATAAATGCACCATAAAATGATACTATGTATTTTGAATTACAATCATGAAGAATTTGAAGTTCTCGAAGAATTTGTTTGCGAACACTTGGATTTGCGTCAATATGAATAATCTAAGAAAACGAATCGATTATAAGGAGAAAGATGAATTGATGTCAGAATTATTTCAAGAAATTAAAGGGAAAAAGGGCATCAACGTTTGAGAATTTTCTTTGTTATTTTGGTTCGAAATAATTACCCAAATATAATAATTGACTAACGTGTGAAAATTAGCAAGAAATTTTTTTTTTTTTTTTTTTGGATTTGAATTACTACCAAAAGTTTTTTCTTTTAGTGTATTATACCTTTTTTGCCATCAAAGTCTTGGTGGTAATGTGCATAACTTGCGATACTGTACCACCGTTGCCTGCTCCAAGTTCTTTTAAATGCTTCAAATCTTCAGCTTTTAAATCCAATCTAAATTCCAGCCCAACTTCAAGGTCTGTAAGGCGTTGAGCTAATCCATCTTTTGTATCATCCGTACCATTCTTTGGTGACGAAACAACTGGAGAACTCTCAAGCTTTAGCTGTATATTTCGTTTTTTGCGTATGGATCTAGCAGTAGGATTAGGCAACATGTAGATCTTTATTTTTTTTGTTAGTTTATGGAATTGAAAAGGTATAAAAAAAGCGATTTGAAGAAAGAATGAAAAATAACTATCAAATATAGTTAAATGAAAATTTTTATGGAATTATTTATGAAAAAAAAATTAGAAATAAGAGAGAAAACAAGAATGCTGAATATAATGTAACTCCAAACAGTTTACTGTTGTGCAAGTAACTCAAAAAGGTCGTCTTTTTTTTTGTGTGTTAAACTATAAAACTTGAAATTATCCAATAAAATAAATATAAGGAATATCCCAAGATATTACGATTAGTGAAGAATTAATTCTATTTGCTAAAATTTTACAGTATCAAAAAGCTAATTAATTGTTAATTTCAACTTGGTTTTTTTCCTCGATCTCTCTTTTTTTGTCTTTTTTTGGTTGAACAAGATCAATATTTGGACCACACATGGTCAATCACCCATTTGATGTCTACTACATTTCCTTACATTGTAGTCGGATATTTGACTTGATGATGATTTGGATCTAATGATGATATGATGACTTAATTAAACTATCTATGACATCATTGGTTTCTTATGCACAGATGATGTATTAATGACAATTTTATTTCGTCAAATTTTAATGACGTTAACATGACATGCCAGGCACTGGTCAACAATTATATAAACTAGCATTTTCCCTTCGCTTTTTTTTCAGTCAAATTCATCGATTCAAAAAAAGTATAGTATACAATTAAATATCTTTCAATCAAAAAAAATCACTAACAATGTCTGATCAACCAAGCAAAACTAATGCTAACGTCAACTATTACACTGGCACTGCCAAAGAACAAGGTAAGGTGGTGTTTCGTAATTAAACATCATTCTTTAATAAAATTCTCATCTTACTTTTCTTGTGATAGTTGGCAACGTAACTGGCAACGAAAGACTTCAAACTGAAGGTAAAATAGCACAAGACCGTAGTAATGCCGAATATGATGCAGCCGACAAAGCCCCTTCGAAAATTACCGGAAATTATAATGCTACAGTCGGAGCTGTAAAAGAAATGGTTGGATCTACTCTTGGTTATACTGAACTTGAAAAGGCTGGCGCTCAACAACGTCTTGATGGCAATGCCGAACTTGAAGCAGCTAAAGCTACTGAATATGTATCAGGCGCTGGTGATAAAGTTAAAGGCGTCGTTAAGGAAAATGTTGGTAGTACCATTGGAGATGAAAAGATGGAAGCTCAAGGATATGTTACTAAATTAAAGGGAGAAAGTAAAATGGAGAGGAATGAGTAAAACTGAAATTTTTAATCTAAAAACATTTGTTAGCATTCATTATATATATATATTTATTTTTATTTGTTATTTCATTAATTTTATATCGAAGCCAGGTAGTCTTTAATACGGTTTATTTAAATAAAATATTTTTCACAAATAATCATTAAATCAAATTATCATCTCGTGCAAACATTTTTATATAATGTTGTTTGATACATTTCTGTAAAACCGATTTAAATTTTGTCAATTAGTAATTAGAATCTGGTGTTTATTACTGTTACAAATAATTAATAGAGTATTTATTATATAAATTTAATGTCTAAAATAATTTGGTATGTTTGAATCCAAATTCGATACGAGGTAACTTACCGCAGCAACTTGGAAATTGTCACGGAAATCACATGGCCTTTTCATCACACCTTTCTGCGTTTCCATTTTTCATAAGTATTCGAGTCAGAATTATTTTAAGAAATTATCTTTACTTATACTAGAATCCCAAAAAATACATATAAAAATCAAAGGTAATTGGCATAATTTAGAATTATAATAATGTTGGCTAAGTAGTATTAAAAGATATGAAACGGACCCACTTATAATAGAGATCTGTGTAAAAAATTTCAAATTTAAACCTCAATGTACCGATACTCTCTCTATATTACACTATTCCATTTCATATTTAATAAAAAAACCTTACTGTACTGATATAATATATAGATTTGTGATGTAACGTGTAATGATATCAGATATTCACCTTTTGTTCATATATTATTGTATATAATAAAAATATACCAATATTCAGATTAGTGAGATTACTTACACCACATGTTATATTAGGATTATCAGCTATTTTACATAATGCAAATGCCCAAATTTCTACATGTAGCAAATGTTCTTAAAAAATGTTTTTTAATAAAAAAATCATTGAATAGTTTGTGTTTTGCATAAAACATGTATCATGTTTCAACAAGGAAAAGAAAATTCACTAAAAAGCCCTTTCAACCAAACAAAAGAGTTGTTTTAATACATATGCAGAAACGTCTAATTAGATTTTCAAAAACATTGACTTATTCAAATAGAACTTGCCAATTTATATAATATCAATCAAAATACTGTTTCTGATATTTTAAAAAAAAGATACATATGGGCAGATTTTTGGAATAGCTTTATTACTAGT
Organism: Rhizophagus sp. LPA8_4_AMF; assembly: GCA_021464525.1. NCBI lineage: Eukaryota > Fungi > Glomeromycota > Glomeromycetes > Glomerales > Glomeraceae > Rhizophagus > Rhizophagus sp. LPA8_4_AMF. The sequence goes on from JADRCO010000856.1 coordinate 14,426, forward strand.
CTTTTGCAGATCAAATTAACATATATTATACAATCAACCTATACTCTAAATTATTAACTTATCTTGATAATATTTTAAAATTATATTAAAAATACTTTTTTTATATAGTTAACCATAGTTACCATACTGATTTTGAGTCATATATTTATTTAATCATAATAAATCTAACCAATTGATCCAGGTAAGAGGTATATCAATAATGCATCAATATATATTAAATTATTAAGTCTAACCAATTGTTCCAGATAAAAGATGCATTATATTCCAAAAATCAGCCTATATGAAATAGCTTCTTATTAATCCAGATTCAGAAGAGTCAAATAAACAAAGAAAAAAGCAGGTTCACTTTTCCAAAGTTGAAAAAGTCCTTTCATTATAAATTAAACACACTTTCTGCAAATCTTATAATTAATGGTAATATTTTGCACAAAAAAACTTAGGTTTTTAGCTTCTACTAATATATAGATGGATAGATAAATTCAAAAAATAGTATAATTTAAAAAAGTATGTTAAGTGGAGTGAAGCAAACAGTATACCTCTGAAAACATTAAACAAAAAAAGGAATAAATTACATAAAATTATTAAAAATTATGATTAAATGATATTTTTAATTGTGATGAAACAGGTAAACTAAATATATTTTATATAATTTTAAACACATAATAATTTTTTTCACTATAATAAAATATTAATTTCTGTAAGAATAAATTATAAAAAAACTTATCATTTTGCTAAAAATGAACAAATCCTATAGGAATTTAGAAAAATTACTTAATATATATATATTTTATAAATTTAGACTATTAATTATACAGTAATTCTGGGAACTCTTTCTGGTTACGTTCATATCCATTTTTTTTACTAATATTTTTTCATTAAAAAATTTTATTTTTCTTTATTTTTCTTTATTTTCTTTATAATAAATACACTTTAAGCTTTTACTATACACTATTCTTTATTGTTTTATTTTCTTTAAATAGTTTTCTTTAAGATTTTTATTTTCAGTAAGCCTTAGTAATAGACTGACTATTAGATTTTATTTCAGATTTGCAAGTAACCTACAGCAATAAGAAATTATTCTAAGCAGATATATTATGAAGTACTGTATTTCTCAAGTTTAAGCAGTTCTTTGAATACAACGAAATATTATAGAAAGAGTTCAAGAACCCCTGAAAAACAAGGACTTTCTTCAGTTCTTAAACACTACTTGTAACTATACTAATGGTCCTATGCATTATCACCTTTTAATTGAATGGTTAGATAAAGCTAATAGTGGGCCAGCACACCTACAAACAACCTTCCTTAAACACACGATTATCAGCTTTGAATAATTTTTGGATATTTTTCGTCTTTGCCACCTTTTTCTCTCTCTTCTTTTCATCTTTCTCTCCCACTCCCTTTTTCCAAAAGGGTTTGTTTACTTGGTTGGCCTTATTTGGAAAGCTGTATTACATCACAAACTAAGCCTCCTTCTGATTTTGATCTGGACGCATTTTTGGTACATATTATTGTGAACAAAGAAAATTCTCACATACGAAGTTAACAATAACAATTATCACGTGACATGTATGACCTATACTCTTTTTTAGAATTTAACTCTTATTGGTTTATTGTTTGGCCATGGATCTATTTATATTCAACTGGAACTTTATTCATTAATACTTTTAAAGTTGATAACTGAATAGATTTGTGCCTCATATTTGAATAGTTCTTTACACCATGACAGAAAAAGGATAGAAACAAATGGATTACGTTCCATTTTGCTACTGGTTTATTTTAGTTTTATATTTTTTTATTTTATTTTACATAGATTTTATTTTTATTTTTATTTTTTCTTATTTTTTCTTCTTTTTTGTTTTATTTTTTGTTCTAGACTTTTCTTGGATAGGTATGCTATTTTTGTTTAATAATTTGATTTGGAAGGTGTAGAGTTCTTGGTTTCCTGAGCATTCGTTTTTGATTGGAGTCCTATTTGCAATACCCAACTCAATTATTTTGAATAGATATGCCACGCCTATCATATATGACAGTGAAAGAATTAACTATATTACCATGCGATTGGCTGGAGGATTCCTACTTCATGTGATTGATTACTGTATTATCTTTTGGAATTCCTACTCTGGCATTCGTACACAAGTGAAAATGTAGTTATATGAACTAGCAGTATACTTTTATTACTTTAGAGGGTCAGTGAAGTTTATAAAAATTGCAATGCAGCAAGTCTTTAGACACCAAGTTTCTTTAACTATGGGGCAGTTCTGCTAAGATAGGTTGTTATATTAATACCCTTATCTATATAGGAATAAGATTTCACTGACAGTACACATATGGAGTTCATTAGAATGACAGATGGTGTTGTACTTAATTATATTAAATAGTTAGATTTCATTTTTATACAATTTGTTATTATATTAACGCTAATAAAGTATAACATATGCTGCAGAAAAAAAAAAATATCTCAAAAAATCATTTTATTATAAATTTATTATATCATATAGTGATTATATCAAATTCTAACTATATATAAAAAATCTGTTGCTAATTTTATTGAATAATTTATATTTTATAATATAGTAAAAATTATAGCAAATTATATGATTTATAATATATAATTAAAATGGAATGTATAATAATTCTTAAATTTTTAATAAAATAAAAATAAATTATTTTATAAGATTTTAAAAAAAATATTTTATTATAAAATAGTTATTCTAAAAATTTTTTATAATAATTATATTTTATTTTCTATTTAAATTTTATGATTCAGGTTAGAAAAACTATATGAAAAATTAGGTAATAGGTTAGAAGAATTATAATAAAGTCAAATAACAGATCAGAATTATTGTAATTTTATTTAGAAAACATTTCCTTAAAGATGCAAAATAAGATACAGATATTTTTTTAGTGAAATAGGGTTCTCAAAATATAAACAGGGATTCAATAAAAAAAGTCCCTTAAATTCAAAGCTAAAAGAAATGACGAATTTTTATAATGCTTATATGCTAAACTAGAATAAATGACCATATTAAAAACAATATGATAAAATAAATGATTGTTTTAAGGTGTATGTCATACCGGAATTTTTTATATCATTTGGATCTCAGATTACGCTATTAGCATCTTTTTCATATGATTTAGGCCACCTGATCAGAGTAAGCTTTTTGGCGTCATTATCAATTAATGACGAATAAGAAATTGTTCCGGGACATTATATGATAATTTTGATGACACTTAGTTTGTTGTAAGTATTAAAACTCCGCAGTTTAATATAAATAATTACCATTTTTGTTTCGCTTTTTTCTTTTTTTTAAATACATTCGGATGAGATAAGGATAAAACTATTATACAAAACGACATGTATGTATGTTTTTAAATAATGGTTGATAATGAAAGTCAACAATATTCTATTGAACACGATAATTTTACATTTAATGATAAATCACGTCTAAATATTACAACCAAGAATGTTGACAAAGAAAAAGTTCCACCCGGGTTTGAGAATATTGTTAGAAGGAATATTAATGTTCTTGATAATCGAAGATTATCTTGGTATATTGACGGGTTTTTCTTATTTTTAAAAGATTTTACATGTCATAGTGATCGAAAAAAGTATTTTCTAATAGGGATACCACTAAAGACAAAATTGTGAATGGACCTTCAAGACTTCTTGATGAAAACAGACGAATTGTCAGGAAAGAGATAAAACAAAAGAATAAAAAAACGATCAACTCTTACTATGAGCTGTTTAATAACAATAATTTACTCAGAGTTGAAGAAATGTAAGAATCATCAATTATGGGTATAATTTCAGTAAAAGATTCTTTACATTGCTTTTTTTAAAAAATAGGTATAATGATGAGCGAAAAAAGTTTTTGCCAGACTTTACGTTTGAAGACTTATTTGATTACAACATTGAAAATATTCCGATAATAATGATTGAAGGCTATGCTTATGAAACTAATTATACCCATATCACAACAGAATACAACCTTCTTTTGCCCAAACAATTTAAGAAAGAAAGAGAGGGTCATAAGCTAATTCGGGAAATCTTCTACAAAGAGGAAAAAAAGGTAAGTTTGTTTGTTTAATTAACATTTATTACAAAAAAAAATTAATCAAGATCTTTATAATTTAGTGGTTTAAAAACTTATGGAAAAAAGCTATCCCTTTTCTATATTGCGATTAAAATGTTTTATTAATAATAATTATTATATTCTTTAAATGAAGCTAATGATTATTTATTTATGTAACCATCAAATTTCTTGTTTCTAAACAAGTTATTGCGGAGATGATTACTATAAAAGTGCAAATAATTTTAACAAACATCTATTTAAAGATATCCTACACAAATAATATTTGACCAGACCGGAATATTTTTTGATGTGTCTTACAAGACAACGCGAAAATTTTTTACATACAAAGGATGATCTTAATTTCTTAAATAAATAAATATATTTTATTTATATATCATATAATATTTTACTAAAAAAAAAAACGAATTAAACATATTTAATATATTAGTAATATACAAAGTACATATAAATATCAAAAGATATAAATAATATGATAATGTTAAAAAGTCATAATATACTGTACAATAAAGAAAATCATTCATAGTCGCGAGTACTTCTTAATTTATTTTGATTAACTGAAGTTTTAGGTTTGCCATGATGTTTATCCCACGCATTTAAAACGGATCGCAATTTTATTCCATTTTTACCTTTAGCTTTCATAGCCGGAGTTTGACGTTCGTCTTTCGAAAGATTATCATCATCATAATAGTGAGCGTTTATTTCCAATCTCATCTTAGTTGAACCATTGTATTTCTTCGTTCCAAATGAGAGAAATTTAGGTAAAATAGCATGATGATGTTGATGATGTTGATGATGGCGTTGTTTCTCTTCCTCATTATATAATTCAAACGTAATTTCTTGATCATTGTTTTTCTCGGAATTCTTCGTTGTACTATTATGATGTAACGATATTTTTGAAAGATCTAATTCTTGATCAATTTCACAAACAAGTTCTTCATAATGTTTTAACCAATCGAAAATTTCATCTTTTGTTCCAACGACTATGAATTTCGATCTTAAAGGGGTAAGTTTAATTTTTTCAAATTCATGAGGAGGTGCAATAAGTTGATTTAAATTTATACTATCATCTAAAATAACATAAAATTATTATTCACTTTATCCACTAATTGATGATACAATAAGGGGATCTATCTATACAATACCTATTAAGTATCCACACCTGATCATCTTACAAATTTTTTATTCTTTCAATTAGTGATTCTCAAAAGGTTTTAAAATTTCAGAAAAGTAGATTTTATGAGAACAAAAAGTAAAAGAAAAAGAAAATAAAAATTTTTTGTACCTGAAAAAAAGAATTTGCAACCTTTAAATGAAGCTCACGATATGCATCCTAGAAACAGAATATGATCGATAAAGAACTTTTGTCCTATCGATTCAACACGTTTTAATTCTAACTGAAAAGCATCTATCAATTAAACTTAATTAAGGACCGCGTGATAACATTTGAATAAAATATAATGATACGCATACCTTATACGTATGCATTTTTTAATAAAAAAATTTTATGATATTACAGTAGTAACAAATTCCAATATGAGCATGAAACCTGACTTTAAGAACATTGACAGGTTTTACAAACTAAAAAAAATTTTTTCTTTTTCTTTTAATTAGTCAATACTCAACATATTTCTTAAAATTTCTCACTAACTAAATTGTATCGTTATATTCTATATGAAATAATATAATAATTTTTTAATCAAAAATTTGGCAAGAGTTAAAAGGGATAAAAGGTTTAACCAAAAGATCGATTCTGACGGATAATAAACCATTTTTTTAAGTTCTTTGACGATAATCTCATTCAAATTTGTAAACCGCGAATAAAATATAAGAGGAATTTTCATGTGCAAAATCGATTCGATTTCGCAGAAAGGAAAGCAATTTGAAATTAATAGTTTCACGGTTTAGGGATTGACCTATTAGGATAAATCCTGTTGACATTAAAAGGACATATTATTATTTATGGATATAAAATCCGTGAATTAATAATCCTGTCATTTCCGTTAGTTCGATCTTCACGTGTTATACTTATATAATTATATAATTATTTTTTTTTTTTCATCGCTTGATACTTTTTTTTTCCTTTTACATTTGTATAATTGTCATCTTCCAACATTTTAGTTTCTAGAAAAATTGTGCTACAAAGAAATTGTGACAGTTCAATTGTGTTACTCTGATCTTCCCAATTGCATCTCATAAATATCTATTTGGAAGTATTCGATTGGTGTAGTTACACGCGCCAACAGTGATTACTGATTAGTATCCTTCTCACCTAAACATTGATTAACAATAATAAATGCTCATAAATTGGAATAATTGGTCGGTTAGTAATAGTTTTCTAATCTTAAAAGTTACTGTAATTGTATAATTTTAACCTCAACTTTAATTAAACGTTCCTAAAATAATTGAGCTTATCTAGCTTAACTGGTTTCTATAGAAGTGTTTCTTAAGTTTTAAGTTCCAAAAATTTTCTTTTTTACGAAGAAAGTAATTCCTCCTTTTATAAATAAATTAGATAGATTTCTTGTAATCAGATATAAAAATCTTTGCCAAAAACAACTATATTTGGGACGCGTGTTTAATATATAATGATATGAGATTATTTGATATATAGAACCACATAACTTCACCCACGATGTGTCCTGTATTAGCGGGAATACTACTACTGCATTAAGAGATAATGCTCTAAACGCGCCATTATTGCAAAAAATGTTTAAAAGCAATATTAAAATTCATATCAGATTTCAATTTTTGGATTTTATGCGTGTAGCATTGAAGGATTTTATTTATTTAACTGCGCAAATTTTGATGAATTATAGAAGTAATTACAAGATTACAAATTATCCCTAAGTACGAGATGAAGAAGAGATTCTTTTTGAATATTATAATCTTCCAAAGTAAATCCATTTTCGAGCTATGATGATTTAAAATGTAAAGTTAAGATTTCTAATAAATTTAATACACGTTACAATAAGACAAAAAAAAATACCGCGTACATGTTGATCGACAAATATTAATTCTTCTTGATCAGAAGAAATCACTTTATCTTGGATCTTTGCCTTGACTTGATCAATAGTATCAGAAGATTCAACTTCGAGAGTGATAGTCTTTCCAGCGAGAGTTTTTACAAAAATCTGCATACCACCTCTTAGGCGGAGCACGAGATGAAGAGTTGATTTATCTCTAATATTATAATCTGACAAAATATGTTTATCTTCCAGTTGTTTACCAGCAAAGATCAAACGTTGTTGATTTGGAGGAGTGCCTTCTTTATCTTGAATTATTTTTTTCACTTTATTAACTGTATCAGAGGAATAAACTTCAATGGCAATTGTTCTGCCATTTATAGTTTTAACAAATATTTGTATAATACTTTTTTCACGGTGTACAGACTTAGAGTTACCCATCTTTCTCTATTTTTTTTAAAAAAAACAAGCAAGAAGTTTAGCAAAAAATGTAAGAATTTTTTTTTTTTGATAAATATTTATAAAATCATAATGTTTAATTATGACTCAATAAACTAGCTGTTGTAGATATTGGCATATCACATTGACCATTATCTTATCATAATATGAGTAACAAATAACAATTTGACATAATATTGATCTATTTGATATAAAATTACTACCATTTAATTTATCATTGAATTTAATAATAATATAATTTAATTTCAACTAATATTAATCTGTTTGAAATGAAATAATTATTATTTGATTCATTTTATTAAAATAAATCTAATGAGTTATAATGTATTGATTTTCAATTACTAAATGCTAATATAGTTTAATTTTTTTTAATTTTTTAATCTGTAACCTGATCTAATCTAGGAATAGTAAATGAAGTTTCAGATTATTTATGACTAATCATGATAAAGAGTTTAAAAAGTATTTAAGTAATGAAAGAATAGAATTTGAATTTAACATATTTTAGTAATAATAATAATAATATTTCAAAATGGTTGAAGGATTTGAAATTGTTAAATTAGGAAATTTTGGAAAGTGGATAGATAATGAATCAGATTTAGAAAAAATTGAAGCATTATCATATGAATATGCTATACAAGGAAATAAAAATAAAGTTGAGGAATGTTTAGAAAAAATCAAAGAATTATTTGAAGAATATGAATGGGAAAAAGTGTGTAATGATTTAACAGAAAGAATTAAAGGAAATAAATGGTATGATATTAAAAATGATTTTAGAGAAAAAGGTGTTAAAAGAAAAAGAAAAGGATATTATGGATACTCTAAAGAACAGAGTTTTAGAAAAAATATAAAAGAAGGTTATGGATTGAAAAAGTTTTATAAAAGATCAAAATGAAAAATTGATAATTAATTCAAAAAATAAATGGATTACAAGACAAATTAATAAGAAAGAAAGAAATTAAAAAAAAAAATGATAATAAAAAAGAAACTAAGATTTTAAGATTAATTAATAAACAAGATGATTTTAAACAACAAGTTCTTGAATTAAAAAACTAAAAATGGAGAGAAATTAATAAGATATTATAGGATACTAAGCAAGGGATAATAATAAAAAAGAAATTGTAAGATTAAATTAAAATTCTAAAAAAAAAGAGAAGTAGAAAATAGGATTTTTAAAGTTTTTAAAAGAAATTATTAGAATAATAATAAAGATGAAATAAATAAATTAAATATTAAGATAAAAATGTTATATATTATAAATAATGATAATTTATTTAAATTATTTTTTTTTTTTTCTGCAGCATATATCATACTTTATTAGAGTTAATGTAAATAATAATTTGTGTAAGAAATATGAAATTTAGTTATCTAATATAATTAAGTACAATACCACCCATCATTCTAATGAACCCTATGTGTGCACTGTCAGTGGAACTGATTTCTATATGGGTAAGAGTGTGGAATACACTACTATCTTAACGGAACTGTCCCATAGTCAAAGGAATATAGTGTTCAAGGACCTGCTGCACTGCAATTCTTTAAAATCCTTACTGATCTACCAAAAAATATAAGGTATATTGCTAGTTCACATAATCCCATTGTCACCTACTTATGATTACTGAAGTAAAAATTCCTCATAATAAGACGCAAATAGTTTAACTAACAAAAGAATCTTTTAGCCAATTGCATGGTAATATTGTTAATTCTTTCACTAACATAGTGTTCCTAACAGGTTGGGTCAGGTTGGGTCAGGTCAAAATTTTGGGTTAATTTTAAAGTACGCAATTCAAATTTTTACAATACCTTCAATTGTATTATTTATATTATGCAGGTCTATGCGGGTCAATGCAGGTTATTTCAAGTTGCATATTCAGAACTCTACATTGACATATACAGTAGAATTGTTACATTTATCTATAATAGTTAAGTTAGTAATTGTAGATAGGATTTTCTGCCTAGTATGGAAATAATACAGAAAATTCCATACCTTCCATATCAAATTACTCAACAAATCCATCCAAGAAAATTCTATATTAAAAAGTAAAAATAAAAGAAAACAAAAAAGAAAGAAAAAGAAAAAATAAAATCTATATAAAATGAAAAATAAAACTAAAAAGGTAACCAGTAATATAAAGCGATTGTATCCATTTATCTCTATCCTTCTTTTGGCATAGTGTAAAGAACTATTCATAAATAAGTCATAGATCTAAGTATATATCCAATTTAAAAGTATTAACAAATAACATCCTATTTGAGTATAAGAGAATCCAGGTCAAACATTCATCCAATAAGAGTCAAAATTCAAAAAAGAGTATAGGCCATATACGTCATGTGATAATTGTTATTGTTGATAATTTTGTACATAGGAATTATCTTTGTTTGTGATAACATGTGCCAAAAATATGTCTAGGTTGAAATCAGAAGGAGGCTTAGTTTGTAATATAGTACAGCTTTCTGAATAAGGCCAACCAAGTAAACACATCCTTTTAGGAAAAAGGAATGAAAGAGAAAAACAAAAAAAAGGTAGAGAAGAAAGCGGCAAAGACAAAAAAATATCCAAATATCTTTTAAAGTTGATAACTACACGTTTAAAAAAGGTAGTTTGTAGGTGTGCTAGTCTCCTATTAGCTTTATCTAACCATTCAACTAAGAGGTGATAATACGTAGAACCATTGGTATAATTACAAGTGTTATTTAGAAACCAAAGGAAGTTCTCATTTTCCAGGGCTTTTTGGACTCTTTTCATATTATACTATTTCATTAGTAATATCGCTTAAGCTTAAGAAATACGGTACTCTATAGTATATCCACTTAGAATAATAACTTATTGTTATAGATAACTTGCAAACTAGAATAAAATCTAACAGACAGTCTACTAAGACCTACTGAAGATAAAAATCTCAAAGAAAACTATTTAAAGAGAATAAAACAAATAAAGAATAGTGTATATTAAAGGCTTAAGGTGTATTTATTATAAAGAAAATAAAGAAAAATAAAGAAAAATAAAATTTTAGAATGAAAATATATTAGTAAAAAAAATGGTCATGAACGTGATCAGAAAGAGTTCATTTTTATTTATTTAAATTATTATATATATAATGATTTTTTTTTCTTTATTTTATTTTTCTTTTATATTTCTACTAATATAATTTTAGTAACAAACTTCAACTTTTAGTTTTTTTCTATTGTTTATTTTATAAAGGAATAAATAATACATATTATTAAAACTTAAGAATAAAGTGCACAGTATAATCATTTTTTATTAATCACCGTGACTAATTATAGTCACATGTAAATGATCGGCATATATATATAAAATATATTCTTCATAGCGAAAGGAATAAAGTTTAATAAATAAATAAATAAATTTGCTAAATTTCCCTATAAAAAAATACCACAAAACTACTTCACTTCTTTAAAAAGCTTTTCTTATAGTAAACTAATATTACGATCAATATATAATTATAATATAAATGAAAA